>JAWWMO010000121.1:3606698-3675187 GCA_035047845.1 Dendrocincla fuliginosa
TCCCTGCCCGAGGGGTGGCTCCTGGCCCCGTCCCTGCTGCTCCTGCCCCCCCAGCCCAGCCTGGGACTGTGGGGCAGGTAATTGCTGTGTACTCTGTGTGAGCTCACCGTGTATTTGATGTGTTCTTTGTGTGTGCCCCATGCCTGGTTAGTATATGTGTGTTATGTCATGTGCCTGTGCATGGTGTGTACTTGGGGTGTGCATGTGATTAGCATGTGCTCGATGTGCACTTGGCATGTGTGTACTTAGTAAGTGGTGGGCATGTCCTTGCTTTGTCTATGTGCTTAGCATGTATGTGATGTGTGAGTGCTTAGCATTTGCTTTCTGTGTGCACGGTATGTACTTAGCACATGCTTGGCATATGCTGGTGTGTGCATGGCATATACTTAGTGTGTGCTTGGCCTGTTACCAGTGTGTGCTTAAAGTGTGCTTAGCACATGTTTAGCATGTCATGTGTTTGGTGTGTTTGTGGTGTGTGTGAGCTGGAGGGTGTGCGCAATGTGTGTGTGTCCTGTGTGCAGCCCTGATTGAGCTCAGAGCTCAGCCAGCCTTACCTGCAAAGCTCAGAACTAAGCCAGCCTCACCTGCGTTGTCCCCCATGCTCAGAACTAAGCCAGCCTTACCTGCAGTCGTCCCCGCCGGTGCTCACCACGTACTTGTCGTCGTGGGAGAAGCGGATGTTGGTGACGTGTGCGGAGTGCCTGAAGTAGCGCTTGTGTTTGGCCTGTGGGCACCAAACAGGAGTCAGGGGGGACACAGATGGACCAGGAGGGGACACAGACAGATCAGGGGGACACGGACAGACCAGGAGGGGACACGGACGGACCAGGAGGGGACACGGAGGGGAGTTTGGAGCAACCTGGGCTAGTGGAAGGTGTCCCTGCCCAGGGCAGGGGGTGGGAATGGATGAGATTCAAGGTCCCTTCCAACCCAAACCAGGCTGTGAGTTTATTCTCTATTGTTTGTAGTTAATTACTGTTAGCATTGCACTCACAACATACAGAGTAACTCTCATCCTCTGGGATCCACAGTAGGAACTACAACTTGGAACAGTACTGACCTATGAACTCCCACAGTCACAGCTCTGCAGTGTGGCTGGGCCTAAATCAATCACAGGGAAAAACAAGTGTGTGGGATGTAAGACATAGAAGCTTTAAGTGCCTGCAAACACAAGCCTGAGGTATTTCCCCTTTCTTCTTTAAAGGAAGGGTTTGCTGAGTGACAGACTCAGATGATTTGCAAGGGAACAACCTGAAGCAGGAAGAGTGTCTCTAAATGTTAACATATTCCTGATGCTTGGTTTCAGATAAGCAATAGGTCAGAAAAATGAGGGATAAAAAGGAAAAATGAGGAGAACCAAGGAAAAGTACTAAGTGTGTTTGGAAAAAGAAGAGCTGTAACATGCTCTGGGCTCAGGGTCTCCAAAACAACAAGGGTCAGTTTAAGATAAAGTTTTGTTGCCAGGAGACTGCAACCACATAACAGAAATGCTGCTTAGCTGAAGTACTTGAGAGAGGATGAAAAGAGACACCTCCGTGTCTGCGTTATGTCAAAACCATAAACCAGCACAGTTATTTGGAAAGTTAAATGCAACAATACAAATCCTAACATCATAAATTCAGTTCTGATTTAAAGTTTGATTATAAAACATTGCCAGTTAATTATTTAGGTGAGCCAGGAGTTAAATCATCGGAGGAAGACAAAGATAAAGAGGTTAAACTTATGCAGCTCTGTCATTCTTTTAGCACTAAATAAACCCAAACCTGTTGGAGATTGGGCAGCCAAGGTAAGAGGAGTTTATATAACATGTATGTGCACAGCTTTGTGCTTTCCTAAGCAGCCAGAAACTTCTGCAGAGAGTCAGTGCAGCATAAAAAAAGGCATTTTAAGTTTCATGTGGGCATCAAAGAGGAAAGTTTAGAAAGAAATCTGCAAGAAATTAAATCAAAGGAAATAAGGGTAGAATTTCAGAAGATACGGCTCTGGCCATCAGGTTCTTTTAAGGGTAACAGGAAAATAATAACTTACAAAAAAGTTCAAAGCTCCTCTTTTATGTTCCTCTGGGAAGGCTGGCGCGGTCAGAGCAAAAGAAAACTGCCCACCATGAGGAAGGTTTGGATTGCTCCCTGTCATTGTGTTCCTGACAAAGCTGGCAAACACCTGTGGAAACAAAAACACCTGCAAAATGCTTCTGTACCAGTGGGGATAAGAAAGAACATTCCAGTAAAACCATTTCCATCTGTCCATCCGCTCTGAAATCAGAGTGGGGACAATGTGGACTTGGGAAGGCCTTTGCAAGTCCTAAAAAGAGTTGTAGCCTATTGAATAATGATAATTAGAATATAAATCAATGATTTATACAGAGCATTCTTAAAAATTGCAAAGTGTAATTGAATTATTTTGCCAGTGGAGAAATGGGGAAGAAATGAGCTGTGCTTGCTTAACTTAATTTTGGTTTCTTAGCACGAGGTTTATAATTGCTTTAAGCAAGCAAGTTATTTGTATTCATTAGCAGTAATTGAGGAGTAAATGTGATAGGAACATATTTTCCTCTTGAAAAACTCTACTAGTAAGTCAAATGCATCATCCCTGAGACTGAGCTATCCCTCACATAATGGATCCATCACTAATTAGCAACTGCAGGGCAGAAGTGATACACACCCCCCCTGAAATCCTGAGGAAGAACAGGCAATGAGTTTTTAGTGATATTTGTCATCTAATCAGATTTGATTGTGACTTTGGCTGCTCTACAACAAATATAAAATTGGCCTGGACCTATCTTCTACCTGTGGGATGGGTGGAAACTGGAGTGTGTGACTCCAGACACCAAAGGGCTGCACACTGGGCTCTCCGTGTGGGACACTGGTGAGCATTTCCAGCCTCGGTATTCCCATCATACTGAGGGGTACTGAACACAGTGTTTTGGAGCAGAATACTCCCAATTCCTCCCCAAGCATCCTAAATACTGGGTCCCTCTGCCTCTCCCAATGCTGTAATGTGTGTGATTAGCTGTTGCTGTTCTACTGGTTGGCACCAGTTTAAAGAGAACCTGTCAGGCTTGGCTTCCTGGAAAAACATGTATTAGAGGCTGGATGCCACCAGGAATTATTTGTCACTGGGTATTTGCTCATGTGAAAGACTTCTGGTGCCTCCCTCTTATTCAGCTCCTGTAAATCCTCAATAAAACTGCCTTGGAAAATCCCACCATGTCCTCAGAGTGCCAGAGGAGTCACTGGGGCTGCTTTTAGCAACCTGTGCCTTAAAATCCATCCTGGGGCAGAGTTCGCAGGGAATGCCCTCAAGGAACTCACAAGCTATGCTGGAGCTTCTCAGAGGTGAAAGTCATCAAGCAATTTTAAAAGCTGAGAGTTCCTAAGAATGAAGGTTTTTCTCACAGGCAAACACCAGAGTGCAAGGTACAGAAGGTGCCCTGTGGAGCTGATCCCCAAGTAGGCAGGGAGTGAGAAATTACTGCAAAAAAGTACATGGACATGCAGAAATCATCAGGGACTCCGAGTTGACTGTTTCCTTTGCTCTCAACTCCATTGTTTGCTGCCATGAGGAGATTATAGAAAAATAAACCAAATTACCTCCAGAAAAGGACGATAGCCACCGCTTGTGTTGCAGGAAATCTCTTCATTGCACTGGCAGATGAGAAAAATCATCCCTAATGAGGGTTTCCATGGCTTGCAGACTCACACACTGCTGCTCAAGGGATTAGTGATGTCCACGGAGCTGCCCACGGTCTGCAACAAAGAAGAGCGTTTCCTCAGGACACAAAAGCAGGCTGAGGATTACAAGGGCCCGGCATTCCTTATCTCCACACGATCCTTGTTTCAGCTTTCTTACCTCTTCTTAACGGCTCCGAACAAGTACCATTGATTTCCTTTAAAACTTCAGAATGTGTTCACTGTGAAAGTATTCACACAGCTTATAAAAGAGAAGGGATTATTTTGCTTTTAAGCCTTCCTCTATCATTGTGAAAAGATGGCTATTGTCCACCATCCTAAAGATTTCAGACAGGTATTACAGATTCATATTTATACTTATTTAACCTCTTCCTACAGGGATTACTTCTCAGCTACTAAATGGAGGTGAAAATATATTTGGAAACTGCCTGTTCCTACCATTTAGTGTCAATGCACACGTGTAGCTGCAGAGCAGGACCCTTAATTTGGGGTCAGTGGAGCTGTTTGCTTGAGCTCTTTATTGTGCCTAAGCTGCACTTTGAGCTGGCTTTTCTGGCAGTGATACCTGCGAGCCCAGAGGATAAACTGAGTGTGAAGGAATGTTGTATAAAGTCTCTGTACATACAGATTATGTTATTTTGTGGTGTCTTAGCGCTGCACTCCCAACCTGTCCATACCACATGGCTGCATCAAGACCCTTGGCACAGAAACTCTCTTGTAAGTGCTCTGTTTCTGCAGAGTCATGAAGGATATTTTCAGGAGCTGCCCCACAGCTAAAAGGACAAAGCAGACATGGATCACCTGCTGGGGAATAATTGATCCCAAATCCTGCTTTTACAGGCAGAGCGATCAAAGCTCGGCCCACTTGGGCTTTGCCTGGCCTTGGCTGTCTTTCTATTCAAGCCACATTGCCAGTGATGTGCCCCAAATCCGACTGAGCTCTCCCACACTGAAACAGGATGCACTCCGGGGGGAGAACCACTGCAAGGATCATTAGCAGTACTTATTCCAAGTGAGATGCTTGGTTCTCAAGCAGAGACAAGCCCCACACCTGTTAATGCCTTGCTGCCAGTGGCATTTACATTCCCAAGGATTCTCTGTGGCTGGGACGCTGCTGTCACATCTACAGTTCAATTGTGGCTTGTAAGCTGCTTAAATATTAAATAGTTATTGATTCCTTGTCCTGGGAAACTAGAGAGTTTAAGCCAACTGAAACCTCTGCAGGGAGGACTCGGTCCTTGATAGAACTGGAAGTGATGGGGTTTGAAGAGAGAATGCTGTAGAACAGTTGGAGAGGGAGCAGGAGGATGGATATTACTGCAGCCAGGGGGTTGCTTAATGCTAAAAAATGCAAAACAGCCTGCAAATCTTGGTTTGACTTGGTCTGTGGCTCATTTGGGACCAAAAGCAGGTCCCCATGGCTGCAGAGCAGAGCATTTGCTGGTAGAGGATATTTGTGCTAAATGAATTTGCTCTGCAGTTAAACAAACTGAGGGATTTCTGCTGGATTCAGAAATAAGGTGTTCCCAACTCAGAGCCTGGAGCTGAAGGACAGTCCTTGTCCTGTGGTCCAGGGTGTCTCTCAGTGACTTTTACCAGCCACCAGGAGTTTCCAGCATTAAGTGTTCAGCCCGTGGAGATCTTTAGGAAGAAACCAAGGCAGTAAAGAACAAATTTTGGCAAAGACAAGAGTATTTTTCCATGTGTAACCTGCAACATTGTGAATCCACAGCAGCATCTCCAAGTCCAAAGTTTAAGTTCAAGTGTTGAATAGAGGAAGAGTCCCGTTTGCAGAGTGGATTTAAACTCCCTTCAGAGTTTGGGAAGGTTCTGTTTTTAACAAAACTCTCATCACTATCTCGCTTTGGTTACAAAATCTGTGCTACACACTTTTATTTTCTCACATGACTGGGTTTGATATTGCTCTCCAGGCTGGATTTTTCCTTCATTTTAAAATACTCAGACATTTTCAAGTGAGCAGGCTGCTGATTAATAACTAATTGGCTTTAGCAAACAGATCTGGCTGGTTACCTTGAGCCAATCCTTATTAATATTCCCACACACGCAGGAGCTGCTCTCCCTCGTTGGAGGCTGATGTTACATCCCTTTAGCCACTTAGAAAATAAACCTAAGTGAATTAGGATTGATTCCTTTACTTGCACTAACAGCAATCACCCCTCTAAGTCACCCAGGCATTCCTGATCCAGGATGGAATGGGAAAAATGTATGGAGAAGGAGGAATTTGGTGCTGCTGAGGGTTAAACGTAAGTGGCAGGGCTTGTTCTCCCCCTGGGCAATGAGAAACATATTTAACATTATAGTTTCTAGGTACAAGAAGAGTTTTTCCTTTCATGTTCCATGTTTTATGCTTGTTATATTGGCAACAAAGACTAACTAATATTTTACAGGTTTCCCTCAGAAATTCAGTCTTTCACAGCATTTCCCCCCTGTTTTGTTTCATGTGTCTATTCACACCCTCCCTTCTCCTGGAGGATGTTTCTTTATCCATTTTTCTGAGCAGGTCAGGAAATTAATTGCTTTTATTACAGGCTAAAGGCACTTAAATGCAGATACAGTTGAGAGAAAAAAAGATACAAAATTGTTCACATTTTCTAAGCAATTTCTTTTTCCACCTGAATAGTAATTCTCTCTCTCAGTCTTAAATAGGCTCAAAGTTCCTTTCTTCCTGCAAATGCTGAAATCCCAAGTCAGAACAGTATTTTATGCTGGACAACTTACAGAGGTTGTGCTGTGCATCCTGAAAATCCTCTTGCAAGGGCCCAAGTTTCTTGTGCTGCTGCCAGAAGTGTTGCTGTAAAATAACAGCAATAATAAAAAAGAGTGCACAGGAATAGAATTTGTCGTTAAGAAATGCTGAGCAGCTTTTTTCCTCAGCCTACTTTATGCACAGAATTGGGGGAGCTACAGGCAGCTATTCTTAGGTAACTTCTCCTGGTAAAGGTCACACAAAGATTCCAAAAATGCCATGTACAGTGCATTCAGATTGCACCAAGGAAATGAGCTACCCAAAATCAGAGTTCTGAAATGTTTAGCCTAGAATACTGATGGTTACACACAGGGCTGAGTTTGGAGGGAGGTTTGTCCTCCACTAAGCACTAAGCATTTCTTCCATAACTCCTTGCAGAATTTCCAGCAGAACTGCAGCTGGAATGAGCGTTCAGCCAAGCATCACCTGCCCTCCCCAGTGTTCCAACGCTCGTGTCCCTGTGCCCAGCGGGGTGGGACACCCCACCTGCACAGCCCAGCAAACTGGGCCTTACATGTGGCATCTCAGCAGCAAGGCACACACTCAGCTCCCACACTAGGGACACTACATGCTTTCCAAAAACCCTCTATCAAACAACCTTTTCAGTGTCGAGAGAGAAAAAAGTCTAATTACTATATATATCATTACAATATCATTACTATATAATTATACTATTATATAATATACAACTATATATAATATATAATTATTATACTTGTAAAATACAATATAACCATTGCAATGAACTTGTGGCTAAGGAATTACACAGGGGAGCCCATTCTCTGTCCCTGAGCAGTCACCAAGATTTGTTTCAGAGGCCAGAAAGAGACTTCTCTTCAGCAAATCCCTGCACCTCATACACAATACCCTGGGAAAACATGAAAGTGAGAATAACCCCATATCCAGTGTCTCATCCTCATTATCTGCAACCCAACACCTGCTCTGTTTTCCAGGGTGACATTCCCACCTTCCACACATGAGCCCCAAATGTTTGGGGTTTTTATTCCAGAGCGTTTCAAAACAGAAGGAAACCCAAAGTTATTCAATATTCTTCTTGCTGACTCTGTGAAGTTGACAAACTCTACAGCAATCTACCCCAAATGCATTGGTGGGAGAAGGAATTGGCAGTAAAAATGTAGGGGAAAATTGAAAACTAAACTAAACTAAACTAGTTGTTTGAGATGGAGACACACTCAGGGGAAGATGAGTGTTTAATTTATCATCTGTATTTGACATAAACAGAAGAATTCTACAGCCTCTCTCACCTGGAATTTCACTGGGAAATTGCATACAGTTAAAAATTCAATATAAATATAATAACCAAATAAAAACAACCAATAATATAAAATAATAAAGGTAATAATAAACCCAATAATACGAACCAATAAAAGTAACAGTGTAAAATAATAAAAATATAATAATGCAATATAAAGTACCTTCTCGTTTCTGTTTTCTTTTCTTCATTACGATCATATGACCTGAAAGAAAATAGTTGGGTCTTGAAGTTTGCTCAAATGTGTTTAAGGTGCATTTTCCAGCCCTTTCCCACTTCTCCTTTGTTCTGTTCCTTTTGCTGTCACTCTGTTCCTACTGGCTCAGTGTGCTGATGTACAGATAATGCCACAGGAGGAACCTTTACCCCCGTCATTGCTGCCACTGCACAACAATAATCCCCACCAGCCCCATTACTGCGGGGACACCTGGCACATTAAACTGAATACTTTCTCATACTAAAACCCCTTTGTGCTATAGCATGGAAACCTTTCTAGTCTCTTGTTTTGCTCCTTCATGGAGGATCAAACACTAATGGCAGCAAAGGTATCCTGTACATCATTTTAATTAGTGGGGGGAAAAGCATCACCCTTTTATTCTTCCGGTGAAAAAGAGGTCTTGGTGCAGCTTGTTGCTGTGTGTGGCCCTGGCATCCATAGAGGCAGTTTGATGGCCACCTCAGCTGGAAGTGCTTCCAGAAGGGGTGTTCAAAACAGCAGATGAGCCAGCAAAGGATGGAGCTTGGAGCACGTTTGTTCTCGAATGGGAAAAATACCATGAACTGCTGCCCTGCTGAAGCCACAAACACACCTCTTGCATTCTCAGTAGCACAAAATTGGGGCTTTTTCTTTCCACTTCCACTGCAGAGTCCAGCAGCAACAGGCACCTGGAAATGCCCTGACCATCTTATCACCCTATCATTGACTCGTTCAGATTTCCCCCCTTTCTCTGGGATATTTGCTTTTTTTGTTGTTGTTTGGGGTGGTCTTTTGTTCCACTTTTCATTAAAAGTGAATCATTTCAGTTCTGTAATTCTCTGTTCATAATTAGACATCAATCAGGTCCCTTGCTTTCCCTAGAGCAGTTTTAGCACTTCCCACACATGCTGGTCCTTCTCAGCCACCCAATTTTCTTTTTTTCCTTTTTCAATTACAGAGAAGGAAACGTTAGCACAGTTCAGCTTCTTATAAATCATTGATCCAGATCATTAACTGAGCACAGGGACATCAGCAGGGAAAAGGGGCTATTTTACACAGTGCTAAGAGATATTGGCTTTCAAGGGAGTTTTCCACAGAATCATGGGATCCTTTAGGCTGGAGAAGCCCTCTATGATCAGAGTCCAGCCATTAGCTCAGCACTGCCAAGGCCACCACTAACCCGTGTCCCCCAGTGCCACATCCACATGGCTTTTAAATCCCTGATGCTCCAGGGGGTAAGAGGAGGCTTTCTTCAGAGTTTACCACGAATTGCAAATGATGGATTATAAATAAAATTAGCCTTCCTTTGGAAAAATTCTTCCTTTGTGATCAGCAATGCAAATGATTCTTCTCTGGTCAAGCTGAATGTATAGATGATTGATATCAAATTAAGATAACTCAGCTGTGAACAGTGCACTAAATATGCACTGAAATCCATCAAGTGAACAACCCATCCTATTAATTCCTGGCTTTCTCTGCCACCAGCCTGTAGTTGGGGGTGGTCAGCATTCTTGTCCTTCTGAGCCCCTTCCCTGCTCACACCTGCAGTGCCTTCCATCTGCATGGCTCCTCAGCCCGTGGTTGTGTCACAGCTTTCTCCCTTTTCCCTCATGTTTGACATCTCGAAGGCTCAGCCTCATTCCCGACACTGGGAAAGGAGTTCTGTGGGATGGGGATGTCTGGAATAAAGGAAAAAGAGAGGCCACAAAATTAAAGGGAGATGCACATTTTTGTCCTGCGGTGGGGTCCTGGGTGAAACCTGTTCAAAACAAGGAACCAGAAACCAGAGACCTTAACAAGAGAGCAAAATTGATCCCTCCTTCCTGGGCATTTGAGACAGAGACACATTTAGCTCACTGTGGTTCTTTTCGTGCTCAGAACACAAATCCTAATGCAGCAACAGTGGCATTTGCAAGGCCAGTTCTGTGTCTGAGATTTTTATCCTTTATAATCCAGCTCTCCCTTTTCCATCGTACAGAAAATGCTGTGTTCTGCCAACATCAACCAGCTACCACAGCAACAAACTCCTGTACCACGGACCAAGGGAAGGCTAAAGAAAGCAGGAATCCCATGGATGAAAAAGCTGGAGCTCCTCAAACCCTGGAGAAGAAGGCAGATGGCACAATTGAAGTGTTTGCTACTATGTTAATGTTTCAGTGACAAATTAAATTTCATTCCCAAGCTCAGTTTCTGCTTTTCTCAGCCTCTTAATGAGGGTGATCTGTCTTCTGAGAATGTCAAACAGTGGTTCCAAAATAGAATAAATTCTTAATAATGCAATCAGATAGTTAAACATTAGCACTTGCAAAAATTTTCTGGCATAAAGTGTTCTCATTAAAGGCAGTTTCTGCCTTGTTTATGGCAAACAGGGTTAGGAATGCTGAGGCAGCAAGATGTGAGTCTCCTTCAAAACCACCCAGATCCATACTTAAGTGATGTGGCAATGCTGAAGGGCTGGAGGAAACCAAGCCCCTGTTGAGTAATATCTTCATCCAGTTTGAGCCGAAATAGTGCTCCAAGGGCTCTGCCAAAGGGCAGTGAATCTCACAAGGACAAAAATCAACTGGCCAGTGAACAGGGAGTTGCTCCAGGAACCCAACAAGATGCTGAGCCCCATTTTTCATGTGTTAATTGAACCCTCGCAAGTCTTTATTTGGCAAACAGTTGTTTTTGTAGCTCTGATAGTTACTGAATAAGGATAATCCAGCTATTCCATAACAAGCTAGGAATATCCAGTGGATCACCAAACTTGGATCAGATGCCAGGATGACTTACTGTAGAGTTGAATATCTGGCAGATCAATAAAAAGCAAACACACACACCCCCTTCCATGTGAAGGGAAAATGTATGTGAGGAAAATAAAGTATTGGAAAAATAAAGCCATCTGGTGTGAAAACAGCAAATCTTGTTGAAAAATGGTGTCTGCTCTGAAAGGGGCACAAAACAAACAAACAAACCAACCCCTCCCTGTGATCCTAATTCCTTCCAGTTGCCTTAGCTCAGTAAACATATTCCATTTCCCCCCTCTCCTTCACTGAAATGGAGTTTCCAAGCTTTAGAAGGAAGAGCTGCTTTGAAATGAATAATTGAACCATTCCATTTTCATTCCTGTAAGACAAAAACAGGACTTTTTTTTTTCCCTAAACCACTTAAGTGTAAAGTTTGACTCCAGCAAAAAATGCATAAATGCAGGGAAAGTTTATATTTAAAGACGGGCATTTTTCGGTGAAAAACATGCATTTGCAAAACATGAAATGTGACATTTTCAGGCAGATGTAGCAAACAGGGGCCAAAGGCAGCTTCAATCAACATACTGCTGAAGGAAAGCCAGAAATGGTATAACATAATCCTGAAGTAAAATTTAAATGACAGCCCTAAGGCATGAAACAAATTGAGTTACAATTATCCAATGAGGCTGTCAATGTTCTGATCCTCCAACAATGCAAGTTTGCTGAAGACAATTCCAGTGAGGCTCCAATTTCACACCTCGTTGGGAACAATAGCAAGCACAGGGCAGGTAAGAAGCGCTCCATGTCCTAAGCCATGGAAACATGAGCTGAGGGGAGCAATGAGACAGTTGTCCAAAGTCAGCCAAACTGGGAGCCTATTCCCGAGCCATTTTCTTAGCTTGCTAATGGGCAATAACCATCCATAAATTCCTATCACCAGTAACATTCTAAAAGCTAAATATCACAGAATTTTTCAAGGGGGGCCACTGTCCAAATAACATCATTAACATCACATAACTTGTTCATCTTCTGTAGGGTCAAGAAAAAGATCTGGAAATCCCTTTATATAAAAATGCCTGGAATGTGAATTCAATGTTCATTCCAATATCCAGGGGCAAGGGGCAAGGAATATTTGTTCTCCTCACAGCTCAGAGAGGGCTATTGCAAGCTGAGCCATCAATTGCTGTTGGCTTTGGCTCCAAGAAACTTGCAGATCAATGCAAATGTTTTGTGTATATATACATATGTATATGTATATAAGTCCTGTCTTAGCCAGTCCCCAGGGCCATCCCAGTGCTCAGGCTGCCAACGAGCACGTCAATATTGATGTGGGTCTCTCCATTTGCTGCCTCATTTTCTCTGCCCACCACACTTAAGCACCACTTTGAAGAGTTTTCCAGCACTGCTGACCCTAACAGAATCCAGCCTTAAAAGGGGAAAACTCAGGATCCTGCTGCTGTTTAGCTCAGTTCCTGACTCTGTGTGTTCAATGGTGGCTCACAAAGTTACAGAATTAAGGAGGACAGCATTCCCAAAGTCAAACAAAACCTTCACATCCTTTCCCTTTACCATCATTTTCTGTCTTCATTTATTAAGGGCAGCTGTGGGGGAAGGAAGAGCAGAGATACTACAAAACCTGCCCGGTTTTAGAACTAATTGTGGTTGGAATTTATCAGAGTGTAGCATGTTTTTATATTTTTGAGAAATACACATTGACAATATAATCAAATATTTATCCTCTTCTAAAAAGCCATTATTACAAATCCATTCTCATCCTCACATGTTCAATGCCACATTTCCTGGATAACCATGTGGAGAGAATTTCAGGTCTTACATGTAATATAAGATTTGTTCTTTCCTTTCCTGAAGGATCTTCCTTGACTGCACCAAACTGAATTTCCACTGTGAAAGGAATGTTCTTGCACCTTGTATTACTTGTATTGGTGAAAACTGGAGCTTCATTTTCACATACAGATATTAACCAGAGCCAGTTTGAACCTTGTTTTTTTAATGGAGTGAGGAAAGTGGACATGTGGGGGCACTAACTTTTTAAATTTACATTTTTTTAATGACCTAAAAAAGCTAATTCAGAGCTTCATTAAAGCTAATATTAAACCTGCCTCTATTCAGAAAGCAATTAAGCAGTTTAGAGATTAACATGTCCCTAAATGTTCTCCCAAATCATAGAGATTAGGGCTCATCACTCTGGATTAGACAACGGATTACAAATCAGAGAAAAAGATACTTCATTAGTAGGGTTATGTCAAGAGAAGGAAATTATACTATTTGATTGATGCAACCAATTAAAACTGCCTGAAAGAGATCAAAATTTAATCAGAGACACAGGGAAGGGCTCATAAACGCTCTGAACAGCAGTAACTGTTCATACAAATTATTTAGTAGAGATTTTGTAGAACCAAATGTGCTGGAGAAAATCTACCCTGGTCCTGGTCAGCTCTGGAGCAGAAACTGCCCAAACTCACTGAATTATTCACTGCCCAGCATCTGTTCGGCTCAGGGTATCCCAAAAGTTATTGATTAGGTACTTTGTAGGAGCTGGATGCATTTTAGGACTGGTATTTTGTAGCATGTTGGGGTTTTCCTAAAAAACATGCAGAGGGATTCAATTCTGCGTTATCTGTGGCACGTGATTCACACTCAGACTGAGCTAATGGGGACGGCACCATTAGAACAATGTCCAACCTACTCAATAGTGCATTTCACTTGTGAAACGAACACTCTTTGCCTACAAAATATATTGCAGATAATGACAAACAGCCAAGCAAAACCACCAAGTCACAATACATCTGACAGACTAAAAGCTTTCTGGTAAATATCCATCAAAATCTTTGTGCTTTGGAAAGCATGATTCTTTTTTTAATCTTTCCTCTCTTCAGCACAGCAGAACTTTCCCCAGGTGGAATTCAACAGCTTTTTAACCTAGAGCAGAACGAATTCTTGACTTTTGAGAGGGGGCAATGTGGGGTAGAACATGTCATAAATACTTGCAGGTGTCTGACAACTACAGAGGAACCCAATTAATAAACAAGATGTAGAAAACTAATAATATAATAAAGAATTGTTATCATAATATATAATGAATAATGTGAAATCATATGTAATTAATTATGTATAACACAATTAATAAATTAATCTCTGTGGCAGAAGAAGCTTTCCACAGTTCACTAACACACGTGTCAGCCTGAACTTTACCAGTGAAATTCCAGTATTTGGGAGGAGATTTCCTCCCAAACCCCCAGGATGTAAATCACAATCTCAAAACACGCAGAGATGCAGGATTGCTGCAGCACTCACTGAGAGCAAAGAGGGGACAAAGTGTGACAGAAAACCTGCTTGGACTGGCCTCCTCTTCTCCAGGTGGGGAGGGAAATAGGCCAAGGACCGTTCAACCTCTGATTACTCGGATTTGACATGTGTTTTTAATCTCTTGGAAGGAACGGGAGGGTTTAAGCCTGGCAAGGATTACGGTAATAGTTTTCTGTTACTTGTGTTTGTAAGCATGGGCTCAATATTTGCTGTGCCTTTACCACGTCCAAACGGCCTGAAGTTTTGCTGCTGCTCCTGGCTTTGGCCCGTGTGTGCAGTCCAGAGCAGACACATCCCTCGCGCTTCCCTGAGGCTGCAAAGGCAGGCTGTGGGTGCGGCTCTGATTCCCTTCTCCGGGACTGACAGCAGAGCTCCTGCAGCGCTGTGTGGCTGCGGCTCCCGGAGCAGGGGGTGGGAAGAAGGTGCCAGACTGTTCCCGACAATCCGTGACTGTCTGCTCAGCAAACACACAAGAATATGCAAAATCACTGGGGCTGGTTTCAGGGCTTCCTCTGGGAGTTTCTGTGCCATCAGCCACATATGCTGGATGCCTAATTTAGTGTAGGTGAATATGGAAGATGCCTCATGCTTTAATTCTACATTGTTTTAAAGCTTTTAATTCCTGCAGCTGACAGGATACGCACAGGACAGCATTGGGTCAAAGAGGGGCTGGAGAAAAGTAACGACTGAAAACGGGGAAATTCATGTCCCTTCTTGGGGCTTTGTCCCTTTTCTGGTTGCTTTGGGGAGGCTCTGACATTGCAGTGCTAAACCCACTCCCCTCAGTGGCATAAAAGCAACAGATGTCAGAACATTACAGATTATTTAGACAATTTCTCCTAGCTCATGACGATCGGAGCAGCAGCCACAAGGCAAAAGCAGAGTTATGCTCACCCAGCTGGAAGTGCATCTCGTGACTGGAGCATCTGATGACAAGGCTTGAGTTGAGACCCAGCCCCTGGAATCTGAGCTGCACTCAGGGCAGTTGCAGGAATTAAGCAGAAGTGATTTCTAATGAGGAACTGCAATTGGTTCCTTGCTCCCTGGCAAACTGAAAAAGACACAAAATCAATCAAAACTCCATGTAAATTATTCATCTGTACTACTGAGTTTAGCAAAAAACCCCAACCTGGCAGCAATAAAAGGCCCTTTGCTCGGAGGGGCAGCAGAGCTCAAAACCCAAACAGGGCTGCAGAGTTCAAAACATCCAATTTGGGTCTCAGGCCTCTTTTTTTCTACCCCCATTCCAGCTAAGGAAACATTTGCTATTTCATTTCCCAGGTTATATGGTGGGTTATTGAAACGTGAGGAAAAGTGCAGGAATCCCCAACATTTCACAGCCAGCCCTAAAACCAGAGGTACCATTTTGGATGAGGAGAATAATGAACCTTTCAGAGGAACAAATGTTCCAATCCTGGAGCAACAGGCCAGGGAGACGCAGCTTTAATGAACTCTTCAGAGAAGGGTTTGCAGCCGCTGTAAATTGGCACAGCTTCAATGGAGCCCACAAACCCCCTGCTTTATATAAATGTACAGTAATGATGGCTCTTTCTTCTGTTGGGAAGCTTTTATCCTCAAAAGCCGTGTTCCATGTGAACTATCTCCATCATTTTAAGAGGCAGACTCTGGCCTCTGTATTTAACTGTAATATTTCCTATCAGAGAATCAGGCAGTGCTTCCTAAGGGGAGCTCACGCCTTGAATTCAGCTGTCACAGCCACTTGAGCTGCCTTGGGTAATTGACTCCTCACAAATCTTTATCTAAAACAGAAAGGCAAATAGCTATTCAAAACCTTAACCTAAACTGAGACACTGAATTAGCCCACAAATTTCTTTTAGTGCTCTGTTCTGCATGGATTTCCTCAGCCTATAAATCAGAGCTGAAGGAGAAGTTTGCAGGATCCATGAGGATCTGGGGGGTCTGGAGCCATAAATGTCAGAGCTGAGGAGGTTCCTCACCGCGTTTCCTCAGCCTCACGTGGCTCTGCCTCACTTTTTAAACACTTGTGTGATTGCTTCAGGTTTAATTTTTGGCCTGTAGGAGCACTGTGAACTGTCCTATGGGGACATGGCTCTTATCTGAATAAAATATATTGACTTTTTTTATCTGAATCCCATAGAAACGTACAAACCAACACCACCAAGATGTAGGCACTCAGCTCGATAGCTGGGTTGAGGATTGTTGGAGGAAAAATCCTTCTTGGAATATTCCTGTGTTTTAAAATGCTGCATTGGGTCTGTGTTCTCTGTTACGGAAGTAGGTCAAGGAGTTTGTTTTCTGGCATTTCCCCCTCTGTATCTCTGTTATATCTTTGCAGTCAAATTCTTCTTGACAGTACACGTCAATTAAAGATTCAGGTCCTCTGTTCTTGTACTACCCCAGCACTTGGAGAACAAGGGTTGGGTGTTAAGACCTGAATTTTTATTTCAATAGAGTTGCTTGAACATGAACTTCAGAAAACTCATGTTTTTCCGGACCTGGAGTGTTTTGTTCTTTAAATTATGGGGTTTGACTTGTATCTAATAGCAGATTCTTAGACAAATTCACCCAATTTAGCCAATAAATATTTTGTAATTCCCCAGAGAAGATAAAATAACCAGATTTTCCCTTTCTGTACTGGGGTTGGATTTTGCCTCCCAGTATCTGAAATAGATTTTCCTCAGGGTTCTGTTTGCAAGCTGTGACAAGGCACCTGAATTTGCTATCACTGTGCTTTTTACCTTAGCAAAACAGTGTGTATAACCTTTGCTAAATTATAGGTTAGAGATTATTAAAAGCATGGTCTAAACCATTAAAATCATGGTCTAAAATTGCTTGTGACCTTCAAGTTCGGTGCAGGGGGGCAGGTCAACACTGCTCATGGTTTTTGGAAGATTCTTATGAATTTAAGTCTCACATTTGCTTTCTTGCGTTAACTGGCCTTTCTTGTCTTTGCTTTTCGTGAAGGACATCCCTCCCTGTGCCCCTGCCCATTGGGGTGCTGACAATCCCTCAGTGCTTTACAGCCCATCAAAAGCAAATTTTATTTATTTGTTTAATTGATCCTCTTTGTTCAGCAGCTGGTACTGTTTGGGGACATGTGTTCCCTCTTTAGCTCCCTCTCCCCTGGACTTAACTGCCTCCTTTTTTGGCACATGCATGGGTTTCAAACAACGCTATTTCCCTGTCGCTCCAGAGCATGTGCTGGAATGGGCCAATTCCAGCGGCCTGAGTAGGGAAGTAGCTCTTTGATGGGCTTGGGAGCCCTTGAGGGGGGTTTCAAAGTTGACATCAAAGGGAGCCTATCCAGCCTCACCTTCCTCAGAAGAATTAATTTAATATTTGCTGTGTACAAGAAGATTTTGAGCAATTTTGAAAAGCTGGTGAGAGTGGAGTTGTACAGTTTTGTGTTTCCATAGAGTATCAGGAATTCTGTTGCATCCTTTCCCCTGCAAACACCCACCCACCACAGAGCAATGGGTGCTGATTTGGCCTGCAGCTCCTGAGAGACCTGTTGTTGCAGGGAATGTCCATGTGGACGTATCCAGTGTGGAGGAGGAAACACAGCCTGGCTCCTCAGGTTGAAGGACAGGCTCACAAGTAACCATGGCAACCTGGCTGGCCCTGGGAGCAGCAAGGCTTTGTATTCCAAAAAATAAAATAGCCCAAATTCCCTACAAGAGCCATTAACACTCCAGGCTCCTTCAGAGGTCTGTCCCTCGGATCTGCTCCTCAGGGATGCTGACAGCAGTGGAAATCACACCTAGCTAAGGATATTCTTCCCTGCTCTATCTGCTGCATCATCAGTTACCTGGTGATAAATGTAACAATGGCTTTGGATTAGAAGGGGATATTTGAATTTCAAGCTGGAGAAACACTGAAACCAATTTTGTGCTCCCCTAAAAAGTTTCCATCTGTCACACACTTCCAAGCCCAGGGTGCTCCCATCAATATTTATAACACTCAGCTCTGTGTTTTCACAAAAGAGCCATTAATACAACATATCAGCTCTGGTGACACGTTACATTTTAGTGCTGTCAACAAACAAAGATGTTCTTTGTCTGCAAAATACCCTTTTCTCCTTTTTTTAATCCACCATTAGGTTTGAATTTTGAAGGAAATGTGCAATGTGCTTTCAAATATTTTCTGGAAGGCTGTTGGAGACAGGACAGAGAGAGGTTATGGAACACTGATTAATTTTCCTAGGAGATTAAATAAAGGTTTTGGTGCAGGTTCTTTGCTTGGGCTGAAACTGCTGAATTCCTAAAGAGGACCAGGGAACTTCAGGAGGGGAAAGTCTCTGAAATAAAGATATAATTTGTCACTGCTTATTTTTCTTGCCATGCTAATCAGTCTTTTATGGAAGTAAGAAATTCAATATAGGTGGCTTGACAAAACCAGTTTAAAACACGTTACTTGTGTGGGCTGGAATTGGTGAGCTCCAATCCTTTCAGCTGGATGTAAGCAGCAGAAGGCAAACCCAGCATAATTTCTGCACTGAACCGTGTATGTGTCCAGCTGGTTAATCGAAGTGTAGCCGTGTACCGATCCCCTGCCAATATGCAGTCTTTAAAACCACTTAAAATCCCATCAACCAGCTCCGTTGCACAGAACCCTGCACTTGAGTCAGCCATGCCTTTTGCCTCTCCCAGTGCTGGGACACTGCAGCTGCCAGGAGTGTCAGAGCAGCCAAACGCCCTGCACACACCTGCTGCTGCCCCTCAGTGTGTGCAGAACCACGGGAAAGGCAAGGCTGGAGAACCCCGGGACAGGCAGTGCCACTGGCAATGGAGCCGAGCCTCTGCAGAGCATCGGGGCTGCTTACACACTCTCCTGGCTCTCTGGAGGAACACAGTGTTGGCCTTGGGCTTTGGCCAGGTTCTCTTTCATGGTTCTTCATTAAGAGCAGTCCCAGGCACGAGATAATCCAGACAGAGGCCACCTCGACCATCACATGGCTTGGGAAGAACCTGCTCAAACCCCCTCAAAAGGGCAGCAAAGGTAAAGGCAAGGTGGTCTGCCTCTGGGGGTAAAGAGCTCATGAGTGTCATTTTCTGTTAATTTAATTTGCTCCAGCATCCTGCCATGTGCCACATCTCCTGTATCATTTGGAAAACCAGTGGATAAATGGAAACATACCCAGAGATCAACCAAACTATTCTGACGGTGATGGGAAAATAATCACCCTGAGTTGTGCTGGCTCATTTGGCTCTCACTCGAAGGTCATGGCTTCCAGTATCTCTGCAAATGATGCACAGAACTATGACCAAAGCGGGCGGGGGGGGGGGAAGTCATGAATAAGTTCAAAATCTGGAATTCTTTCCAAAATAACTCTCCAAACCCCAAGACTCCATCACTGTCCATATCTAAACTCTGAAGCAGTTGCAATTTGGGTAGCCTGGAGACCGTGAGACCATGAGCTGCTGCACCCTGACTGCTCTTGGACAATATAATCCAGCTCCAGGTGACTTTCAATAAGGAGCTGGTGACCTCTCTAAAATGCCGTTTGGATCCCAGTTTTACTGAGGTCAGCAATCACCCCCACTGAATTTCAAGGCCACTGCTGGATATGCTGAGACTCAGGAATCAAGAAAACAACAAAAGGGAATCACTGTAAATTTGTCTCCTTGCTTAATTCCAGTTTTACAGCACGAGCACACTCGGGGAATGCTGTGTTTGTACACTTCAGCTGGAACTCCCATTGAATATTTTGGCCGCCAGTGTGGGGGAAAAGGCAATTTGGAGTAATCTCCTGTCTAAATAGTGTTGATGTCTTGCTTTAAAAAGGAGAGGCTCGAGCCTGGATTCAGGGAGCAAAGCCAGTCTGATGCCCTCAATGGCAACGCCTTGGTGGTAATCAGACCAGGAAGGACAACCCTAATTTTAAGGTATATGTGGGTAGAGAAAAAGGAGGAGATTGAAATAATCAACATGTAGCATCAGAAGTGAATCTGGTTTCCTTGGCAACTTCTAGTGTGTGGTCTGTGTATCCCTGAGAATTTGACTTGCAAGTGGGAGCAGGTACTTACCTGAGGCTGGAGTGCCTTGGAGGGAGGGACATCTCCTTTCCTGCCTGGTCATTGTTTCTTCCCTTGGGAACTGGAATGGTTGTTAAATTGTGTTACTTGGAGAGTTACAGCAGAAAAGCTTTGGTTAAAAATACCTTCCCCACCCCAAACCAGAGCAAACCCAGTTTAAACAGCAGGTAGGAAAGTACTTGTTTTGGTATTTTGGATACAGCAATCCCTAGAAGTGAGCTCTGGGCTGATGTTTTCATCAGTCCCTCTGTTTCCAAGCATTAAGCCATTGTGACTGCAGCATCCAAAACGCAAGGCTTTGAAAAATAGAAAGTGGGTTGCTCAGCTTTGCCCACCCATCATTTCAATCTTTGCGTGATATCAACAAAGATTCTCTTTTTAATAAAAATGGAATTGCTCTGTCATTTCACGAGTGATCCTTTCACAGAGGAAATAAAATTGAAAGATGTTAAAAATCACAGCAAATAGCAATAAAGTCAAGTTACAGACTGAACTGGCTTTACATGGCAGCAAAGAAAAAGACAATCCAACAAAAGATACAGTGAATTCTATACAAAATATCATTACTAGGATAAAAAAGGTGTAAAACGTCTCCTTTAATAAGGTACTTTCCTATCTGTGGTATCTGAAATGAAAATGGAGAAAATTCTGCCTCATGTTTGGACACATTTCATGCTGCTTCACGTTTTGATTTGACCCATTCACAGAAATTGCTTAAGTATATAATGTAACTAGAGCAGAGACAGAAATGAGCTAAATTAAACGAGCTGAAACCAAAATTCAAGGTTTAATTAGAGGAAGCATTTTGGATTTCAACACTCTGTATTTAAGGAGGAGGAAGACTGGGGAGAAACTGTGATGGGGTGGAAAAAGCAGATTTACCTTTTAGCACTGACTTCAGTCTGAGTTGTTGGTGCTGTTGATTGCAGGTGATGGACCTGCTCAAGCACCTGTGGAGGACACTCCCACAGTGCTGTTGCTGGACGGGTGTTCTGGATGCAGTGAAATCTCTGCAGGAGTTGGATGTGCTGAAAAAGACAATTTATTGTGATCATGGAGAACTCTGGTAGGACTTAGATCTACAGAGCATCTCTGACTTCACCAATGACAAACAGTAACTGAAGGAGCTTGTGGGCTATTTCTTTAGTTTCTCCAAGGCACTAATGCCAGATCTAATGGCAGCTGCTCATTTTAATAGAGTATTTCATGGTGGGTTAACTCTTAGACTAACCCACTCAAACAGCCGGTCGCTTTCCCACTGTAATTTATGTGTGACCTTTGTGATCAGAGTATCTGAGAACACATGGAAATTAATGAATCCTCCCTTCTCACCAGGATGAGGAACTGAGGTAATAACTTCTCCTTACAGAGGGGAAAAGAGGGCACACGTCATGGCCAATATTTTAGCCTGTGGCTGAGCTGTGAACTAAGCCCAGCTCTCCAGAGCCAGGCTCATGTTGAAGCGAATAGGTCAGACTTGCTCTCACTAGACCATCCATAGGATGAATTGCACTGTAACATTTAAAAAGCACGGTCAAGATTTTTAATCCAG
The DNA here is from genome assembly GCA_035047845.1 of Dendrocincla fuliginosa. Classification (NCBI taxonomy): domain Eukaryota; kingdom Metazoa; phylum Chordata; class Aves; order Passeriformes; family Dendrocolaptidae; genus Dendrocincla; species Dendrocincla fuliginosa. Next base: position 3,628,249 of record JAWWMO010000121.1, read on the forward strand.
AAGCCAAATTTCAGCTCTCTTGCTCTGACAGCAGCTCTCGGGGTGGGTTTGGGGTGTTGTAGCCATTGCCAAGGTCCTAGGTCTGTTGAGGGGAGCAGCTCTTGGGGCACAGACAGCAAAGAGTTTTTCTGGCTTATTCTCCCCTGAAACCATTTTGTGTATCACTGCACTGGAGGAAGTGCCTCTCACCACACAGACGGTGCTGAAACACTTGCACAACCTGCCCATTAGCACTGCGGCTTTGTTCATTCGTGAGAACATTTGCAAACCAAGTGCAGAAGGGTTCAATGCCTGACCCTGCCTGCCCACAGCACACACCCCTCCCGGGTCACCTCAAAGCAGCACATCAAGAACAAGCATCTCCCCTGCTGTCACCACACTGGAGCAGGGCAGGACCTACAGGGCTGACAAACTTGTGGAACAACAGGTTTGCATCTGCCCTTCTTTCAGTTTCCTATTTCTACTTTTCCTTCTTCCCTTCCCTGTTTCCAACAGCTACTGTCCTTCCATTCTTTCCCCGTCTTCCATCTGCCCTTATATCAGTTTTTATCCTTCTATCCTTCCATCTCCATCCTCTTTTCTGCCAATATTTCCATTTGACCTCCCTTCCTCCTTCTGTTCTATGTTCTTCCCTCCTTTCTGCCTTCCTTCCATCTTTATCTATACATATACTCTTCCTTCTCCCCTTCCATTCTATTTTCCATCCTTCATTCTGCCCTACTCTCCTTCTACTCCTCCTTTCTTCATCCTTTTGTCTGTGCTTCCATCCCTCTGTTCTACCACCTTATTTCCATTCTTCTGCCCTTCCATCTGGTTCCTCCAGTCTTCCCTCCCTCCTTCCGTATTTCCTACCATTCATCTTTGTCTGTCCGTCTTTTCCATCCATCATTCTTCCCTTCTGGCCTCCTTTCCAAACCATCCATCCTTCTCTTTCCTGCCTTTCTTCCCTCCACTGATACCTCCCCTGCATCCTTTTGTCCTTCCACTCATCATTCCTGACTCCTGTCCTTCCTTCCTTCCCTCTTTCCAGTCTTACATCCATCCTCCCTTCCTTTCATCCTTTGCTCTTTGAATGCATCTTTGTCATGTCATACATCTGTCCTTCCTTGTGTCTCTTCCTTCATCCATCCATCTGCCCATCCTTCTGCTTGCCCTTTTCTGTCCTTTTCACCCTTCTGTCATCTTTCCTTCTTCCATCCATGCTTGCTTTCTTCTGCCCACCCTTTCTTCCAGCTGACTGTCCTCCCTTCTTCATTCCTACTGTCCATCCATTCCTAGGTCTGTCTTTGTTTACTTCCATCCATCCTTACACCTATATACCCATTATATAACAAATACATCTATTTGCAATGGATAAAACTCACCCTTTCCCGGTACCAGCTGCTCGCCCTGACCAGCACCAGCAGTTCCCTGTTCGTGCTCCATTTCGGGGCTTCTGTGTGTGCACCTGTCCCTCCCTTCTCCCATCCTGTGTTCCTTGGACATGTACTTCCAACCTGGTGGTGCCTGGGGAGGCTGATGGCACCTGGGGCAGTTAAGGACCCTTCCCACAGGGCTGCAAACAGTGCCAGCAGTGCTGAGTGAGTAACTCCAGCCCCAGCCTGCAGAGTGCAACTGGAACAAGAAGGGGTTTATTTCACATAGAGACCCAAGTTTTTTTCTGCAATGAATGGCCTTTTGCTCAGTCCTCATGTAAATCATACACACTCACTAACAGCATCCCACTGCCCCTCTCCACAGCTCTCTCCTTGCAGCGTCTCTAATGCACCTTAAACGAGGAGAGAACAGCATCAATAGGCTCACTTTAGGCACTGTGTGCTTTTGGCAAGAACCCCAGCAAGAATTGTTCCCATCAATCTCCCATTACTGTAACGACACATTCAAATGGCACAGGGCTTTGCAGGCTGTATTGGGAATTATCCATCCACCTGCTCACTAAAACCACGGTACACATGTTTATCCTTCCCTTCTCCCCTCTCTGTACCACCCTGACTTGCCAAGGAGGAATAAAAACAGGCATTTATCAACAGAGCCCCGCTTCATGCAGCATCTCAGCAATTCTGCCTCGGATGTGTTTGCATCAGATACCCAACATTGTTCACCTGAGATAAACAAAGAAAAGCACATGGCTGATAATCAGCAATAGTTTATTGCAGCACACACAAACACCCCCTCCTGCTTCTCCCCAGCCATCCATTGAAAACAACACTGGTGGGAGGAAAAGGGTTTGACTCCATCTGAACTGATTCTGAATACCTTTGCTGAATTATGGGATGCCCATCGATCTGGCTGTCATCCTGCTCCATTTGGAGTGATAGAGCTGCACAGAAAAACCCTTTGTTTAATTGAGATAATATTGTATTTTTCCTAAGTCCTTTATGAGAGAAATGATGTATGAGGGATGTTCTTCTGAAATAAAAAGACACTAATTCAGCAATTGCTTAATACCCCTGACTAAACAAGTCCCTGCATTGAGCTCTGCAAGTGAGTTGGTGACACCCAACAGCCTGAGAGTGGGGTTTTGTCCCAAGATACATCCACGTGGGTGAGCCAGGCACTTATCCTGAGGTGATGTGTCATTACCTCCCTGCTGAACCAGTGTGAGCTACACTGCTTTCAAAATAAAGGGAGATTTTTCCTTCTGCTCATCCTGAGGGATAACCTGGAACATTTATGGACATCCCTGGCCTTGCTTTAGGACACAACTGCCCAGTGCATATGTTTGCCCCTTGGCAAGGGGCACCCAGCTGGGAGGAAGCAGCTGGTGAGGACACGCTGTCCCTGTGCAGGGGCAGGCCTGAGGCTGAAGTGCCCAGATGTTGCACGAGCTCCCCAGACAGTCTGGGACAAGGATATCCCGGGGATGCTGCTGCTCTCCTTGCCCTGCCAAGCTGCGAGTGCTGTGAGCCTCGTGCTGAACTGTGTCACTGGTGGGTGGCACAGGGGCCTCACCACCCTCAGGTTCCTCACCAGTCTCTGCAGACAGAAGGTGCTGGGAACTCAAATTCAAAAAATGCATTAAAAAAGGCACCAAAATCTGCTTTGTTTGGAACTGTAGCCTATTTCTTTGGGACATACTGTCTCAATCTGCACGAAGCCATTGCTTAGGTCCTGCAGGACTTCTTCAGCAGTAATCACGGCCTTCAAACAAGCTTTTCTACAAATACACATAATTCAGATCCATAGGAAAATGAAGTTTCCTTGGAGAAAACTGAAATGGGAAGGCACTACACATTTATTTTATCAAATTAAAGACAAAAATTATTAAAAGGGAAGGGAGAAAATCTAAAAAATTGTTTATTTTTTGAGCTTTTAAACGTAAATTTTTCCAGTACCTGATAAGAGACAGGTATCTACTGTAAAGGAATTTAGAGGAGCCCCCTTTGATAAAGGCAAGGAGACCATGTAGGCTCATTGCCCTTGCTTCTTCAAAAGAGCAAACTCACTCCAAGGAGGCACACAGGTATGAGAGCCCACTGCAGGTACTGAGCCTTGTGCTCCTGAGTCAGCAGCACAAACATGAACCCCGTTCCCAAGGGCCTCACAGGAGTCCCTGTTTCCACAAGCACAAGCAATATTTGGGGGCTGTCACTGCCCTGAGCGTGTTGCCTTGTCTGGGAAAACATTTCTGGGAAGATATGTGTTCATCATTGAATTCTTTTGTTTCCCTTTCATTTTCTCCCAGCCTAGCCCGTATGTTTCTTCCAGAATGGCAGAAAACATAATCAATCCTGTCCTGAGTATCATTAGAGCTATTTATGCTGAGCAGGGGATTTCTCTAGGAAGAGAAAAAGGTACCCCAACACATTTCTGACTGTGTAATTCTTTGGTTTCCCATGTTTCTCTACAAAGGCTTTACACTGCACAAGGGTGAAGCAAACCCCTCAGGTTCTAGCACAGGTGAGTGAGGATCCCTTCAGGGGCCAAACCAGGGGATTCATTCCTGTGCCAAGGTAGGGGAAAAAACGTCAATAATTATTTACTATCCCCACTTATTTGAGAGCAGGAGGTACCAGACACATCCTGGGGCAAACATTTTGGCTGAAAGGGTGAGAGGGGGATGTTTGGAGAACTGGCCTTAGAAAACAATGGATTTGGGATAAAAAAAGCATTACAGCAGCTCCTTCCACTGAACCCCTGAGAGAAAGGAAGGAAACAACATGAAGGAACAAATCTGAGCATTAGCTACAGGAAGTTTTTAGGTAATGCTCTTTCAGAGTCTACTTTGGTTTTGAGGCAAAATTCTCCTGTTTTACTTGTCTTTTGTCTTTGTTGAAGAGATGAGGAGAAAGATAACTTCTTTTTATGTAGGGTCACCTCTTCTCAAACCCACAAGTTTGAGTGGGCAGCTCCACACACAGGAGCCACTTTGCTGACCAATACCATGGGACCCCCACCACCATCAGCCACCACCTCACTGGGGAAACAATGACTTGACAAAGTCAGCTGGACTGGGGGGAGAAAGTCAGTAGGAGCTAAAAATATTAGAAGGAACACAACTCTGGAAGGTTCCTTTGTCATTTGGATGACAACCCAGTTGTCCAGGCTGACCCTGGCTTTCCCTTCCTTCCCAGAAATTCAGACTAGAAGGGTTTCCCAGAGCTGCTCTTCAGAGCCAGGTGTGGGTTTTTTTGTCCCAGGATGCTGCAGGAACAGCAAATTTCTGTCACGTGCAAGGCAGTGGGGTGTGTTTTATAAACTCTGCAGAACGTGGTGACATCCCTTCTTCCCTCCCCCTCCAAAGAGGCTAAAGAAAGTAAGGAAAACATTTTTAAATTCATACCCTCCAATCCTGTTTAACAACCTGTACATTGCTTCTAGTGGGATAATGATTTCTTGATGGACCCTCATAAAGGGGCTGTTTCCCCCATTATCCGAAATAATTGCTTCACAGTGACCACAAGAGGAACAGCAGGTAGGAAATGAGGCTGAGCTGCCAAAACATAATGGATCACTTAGTCATCCTCTGAAGGTTTTAACACTTCTCTGGCCACCAGAAGGCCTAATGACTCTGTTCTGATGATAAATCTGGCCGCTGGAATAAGCTCATTTCCATCCCTGACTATCTCGAAGCACACAGAAAGCAAACATTAGAAACGGGCAAATTCAAACCGTACTCACAGCTGGCAGGCACCGAAGCCTCTGATGTCACTGAGGAATGTCACAGGAAGGCTCTGCCCCTCCTGCTTCAAGCCCGTGTGCCCAAGGCTCACACAGACAGAGCCGGCTGCACAGCTGTGGGGATTCCAACTTCTTCACCACCACCTTTACACATATTTAGAGGTAAAACCCCAAGGGAGACATTTCAACTGCTCCAAAATGTCCTCTTCCACACTCAGTTTTTCTGGTTATGGTCTAAACACACAGCTGGGCTGTCACTTAACTGAGAATATACATAAATCACACAGGTGGGTGCACACTGGCACCCCTTCAGACCAATCTTTTCCTGTAAGAACCTTATTTACCCTTTTTTTAATCTTTTCATATCTCCTTTCTTTTCATTTCCTTTCAAAGCCATTTCCAGCCCTTCTTTCCCCAGCTACCAAGACTGACAAAACCCAGTCACACAACCACTTAATATCCCAAAGCCTTGAAGAGTTTCCCTCTTTTTGCCATTAGAACCTTTGAGCGAAGCACTGGCTCCATCCCTGTCCAGGGGACCTAAAATAACCCTTTTTTGAGGGTGAGCTGCTTTATGAGAAAGAGATGGTCAAGCCATTTAAATATATGTGTATTTTAATGGTGTGCTGTAATGTGTTTGCATTACATTCTTTGCCTAGAGCTTTCCAAGAGGAATTGTGGTGCAAGTTTGAAAAGAGCCTCGATTTTTTGTGACTGTTTTAGTGTACTTGTGCTCCTGTAATTAAGACTTAAAGAAAGGTGTTCCATGCCTTTGCCTGCAATTGCTGTTCAGTTCAGAGAACTGAATGGATCTAAAGATTTCCATCGTCCTGCATGACCTGGCACATCCATCCCATGGCTCCCTCCCCACGGGAGGTCAGTGCTGGCCACCTTCTCACCCTGCACATCACAGAGCACCTTCTCCTACATCAAGTATTTGCCTTTTCAGTCTTTCTTTTTTATTATTTTTGGAGGGGTTTTGTGTCTAAGAAGCCTGTGTGCTGCCTCTTGGTTTCCTGCATACATCTGTGGATGCCCTTGGGGCTGTTTCTCATTGTGGCTCCAATGAAACAGGTTAGGAGGGCTAGAAGCAGCTATTTAGGAAGCATTTGGACTGATTTGTATACAGCAAACACTTCTGGGAATGCAGTCTGGATAATCAGGGCCCTAAATAGCCAAACTATTTGTGTGGAGTTTCCTCTCATGGCTGGAATTCCACTTGCATTTGCACATCCAATTTACTGCATTGAAACGCTGTAAAAATTGGCTGCAGAGCTTTGCAATAGAATGAGTATTGAGATCCTTTAAAGAAACTGGAGCCACCCCTCCCAAAGTGGGCTCTGAGTGCACCAAAACCACAATAAAATGTCTGTAGAGTCAAGGACCTTCAGCAGTTTCAGAGGCATCGTTTAGAAGGAGGATACAGCATAGGGAGTGGGAACCATTAAATTCAAAATTACACACAGGACTTTCTAAGGGAGAACCCGAAGGAAGATTTTTACAATTGTCTGAGGCAGAATACACAATTTGTAATTTATGTAAATAAATCTAGACACATGAATTTCCAAAGTGCTGCATAAACAAGTGAGAGGTGAGAGTTGGGATCAGCTCCGTTGCCTTCCTGTCACTCGTCCCTCAGGGAAGGCAATGGGAAGGGACACATTTGTCCTGTTCAAATTTGTATTTCAGAGATCACAAGAAGGGAGTCTGCTCTCTGTCAGTTTGCTGAACAAATGTGATTTCCTTTCCTTTGATAACAAACATCTCCTGCCCCACAACCCAGAGCAGGACCCCACAGGAGGTGAGGAAAATGGGGCCAAAACTCTCCTTGAGACTTCCACCAGCTCAAAGAAGGCTGAGATAATCTCAGATGTGTTGGAAGCACAATGTCCTAATTTTGAGACAGAGAACTGAGAAGTAACCAAAGTGTTGGCTGTTACAGCACATTTAAAAGAAGACTGGCCTAATTATTTTAATGATCCCTGCTTGGGAGTTATGAATTCCCCAGCACCACCAAGGACTGGCTATTTTTAAAAAGAGAGAAGACTCCCTGGATTCCTTCCCCTCATTTCTGTCACTCAGGCCCAGGTTACCCAGGCTGTAACTGAAAAAGTTATCTGTACATATGTGTTATTTCTAATATTTACTGAAACTTCTCCCCTGGACTCTTCAGTCCATCCATTCCACATAGATCAATCTGCAATTTTTAAGACTGTTTTCCTGGGTTTCTCTCATTTTGTGTGATGCTGTTATTCTCCAAGTAAAGAGCCAATGCAAAGTCTGGGTATCAGCAACACTTTTCAAAAAAAACCCACACAAACAGAAATGTTCAAAACTGAGATGTGCCTGTAAATACCTTGGGGGAAATTTCCTTGCCAAAGTCTCACAGTCCTTCAGTTCAGTCTTCCCAATACTGAGTACACCAAGGGATATAATTCTGCTAAATCCACCCAACAAACACTTTGGAACACTGTTTTGTAAAAACTTTTTAGTGAAAACTTGCAATATTTTTCCCAAATCTGAGATATTTTGATTAAGAAACGTTTTTACTGTGTTTCATAGTTGTTTGGCTGCTTTTTGCTCCTATCCTGGCTAAACTCCTTACAAAATAAGAACAATGTACTAACATGTCCCTTCCTTTCCTAACCTTTCCCCAGGTTTTAGAGCTTTTTCCACCTAGGAAAGCCCTTCCCTCCAGCCCATGGTGGACACTGCTCCCTGGGGCACATTGTTCAGCCTGGGATTGGCACTGTGAGACCTTCCCATGGGGGAGAAAGGGAACCATTCAAGCACGCCACTCCTTTTCAAAAGGATATGTCAGTCTCTTACCCCATAAAAATAAATTCCTCTACCAAAGTATGTGTGTTCCAGGAGGGGAAAGCCAATATTTACGTTCCAGCTCCCACCTTAAACCACAGCAGAGCTGTAAAAGCGAGGCTGAGCTGCAGAAACCCCTTCAGTCGCTGTAATTTGGGTCTGGGTCTCAGTTTGGAGCCCAGAATGGAGCAGGGGGAATTGATCTCAGCAGAAACCATTTGCTGAGAAGCTCCAGCCAGTATCTTTCACTGAAGAGTCGCTGGTGGATGGTGATACTCATCTCCCCCAAGCAGGTGCCAGCAAGGAATTAAATCTGGTCCTTGTGTGGAGGGAGCTGAACTTCTGCAGATGCTGTAAAAGAAATTATAAGGGAAACTGGGGACTAAATTTGAACATGACTGCTCTTACCACTTCTGGTCCTAATGTTCTGTGCCATGATCCACTTCAGCTGCTAAATCAGCTCTTTCAAGGGGGATTTAATTTGGGGAAACCAAAACAGAGCACCAGCTTCACAGAACTCAAGGGCTCAACATTTTAATGATACAAAAATAAGCCTGAGTTCTCATCTCTTGATATGCACAGCTCACAAAGCTTCCAAAATAACTCCCAACAACTGCGATCAAAGAAGGCTTCCAGGCTGATGTGTAACTGCACCAGCCTCTCTATGAAATATTTAAATGATAAACAGGATTTATCCTGGAGGTGTGTGCACACAAACACACACCTATAGGTATCCATACATTCACATCACTCCAAACCCTCTATAGATCTATCCCTACATATCTGTGTGTACACACAAACCTGTGTATTTGTGTTTGTGTACACACAAACCTCAAAGTCTCATCAATTGGGGATCAAATTCTACTCGACAACCAATTAGATATTTTTCCCCTGAGCAATACTGTAAATATTAATGTGGTTTCTTTTTCCTAAAAGTTAGGGCTGTCACCTGCTTCTGGAGCCTGCTGGCTAATTCAAAGGAAAAGAAATGCAGTTTCATTCCCAGAATTTCCAGCAGACAGGTGCTGTGTAACACACTTATTTCCAAGTCATATAAGCCCTAATTTTCAGCACACAGATGTTAATGCCAAGTGTGTGAGTTCAGAGTATCAGCAGCACGAAGTTTGATCATGGATAGATCACATTTCAGACACTTCATCACAGTGAAATAGCCACTATCAATCACTGCAAATGGCCATGTAAATCAAGTCAAAATGGGTCTTAAAGGAAGGTTTATATGCAGCAGATATGAAAAGGGAACTTGATGATTATTCTGAATCCTATTTTAATTAACGCTTACTCCTCATCTGCCTTCATTTTTTGCTTTTCATCTCCTGCCTGTCATTCATGTGACATCTCTGGTGTAATGGGAGTGATATTTAAAATGAATGGGAAACACAAAAATAAACCCTTTCCAAGACTCTGTCAGCTTAAAGAGACTCTGCTGATCCATGCTGGCCCCTTTGTGCAGCTAGGGGGCAAAAGATGATTTTTAACCCATTTGTTTTCACTTCATTTCAGACTAATATCCCCATTCTCTCAGGAACCATAACTCAGGGCACAATTACAAGAGCAAGAGTCAGCTTTTTCTCTCCCCAGCATATTTTCCTATCAAACACCACTCCTTGGCTGCCAAATGCCTCCAAAATCAGGCTGATGCTGAGGCTTTTAAATGGTGATGAAACAGAAAAGTAGGGCAGACAAGGAGAGGGAATTTTCCAAAGGTATTCAGGCTTGCTGTGAGTCCTGCTTCCACTGCAGTCGGGATGAAAATGTGCATGCCCTCCAGCACTCCAGAGCTGGGCTCCCACCCCAGACTCCAAGTCTGGGTTTTAGACTCAGACTAGTGCAAAGGGGGTCAGCTTGCGCTGTGGGAAAAGTAGTTACAGGATTCTCAGTAAATGCCATTATCAGTAGATGTGGTTACATTCATTTTCTTCAGGATTGCTTCACTTGCAGATTATTTTTCCTGATGCAAAGCATATTGTGAAATACTGAATTACAGGTGATCTGACCTTCACTCACTCAGTTTACTCTGGGTCTCCATTAGAGGAGAGAGAATAAATGTAGCTCCAAGGCTGGAATAAAAATAATCATCTTCTGCTGCAAAGTGGTGCATTTAAAGTTTTGGGTTAAATACAGCAGCACATTAGAGGACTCTTCCCTGGATTTCCTCTCATCCTTCTCTTTCCATGTACTTTCTGTCAGTAAACAATTACATTGCCAAACCTGTTTGCAAACTTGCCCCTACAAGAGGCAAACTCTCCCTATTCTCAGACAAAGTGCCAATAATTTTGCCAATATAATTTCTGCCTGGCTTGATGCTAATTAAGCCCCTAAGGTGGACTTTCCAGGGGATGACAAGGGGAAAATCCCCTCGGATCAATCTTTTGTCTCTGCCTGTTTTACTCTCGCCTTCCCTGCCAGGCTGACCCTGAAATTCCAGGCAGGCTCCAGCAAGGCACCACTACTGGGGGCAGTTATTGCACAGCCCCATCCCTTGTTCTCCTCAAGGAAGAGAAGGTTCCTGCATCAGGTCCTACCTGGCTGTGGCACCCACAGCTCGAGTCTGTCTCTGCTCTTATGAATTATTTAGGCTGCTGCATTTACACAAGGACTGCCGGGATCTACATAATGCCAAACCAAAAAACCAAATGTGACCTTCTAATGTGTAATAGGTTAAAGTGCCTGTGCAGGGATGAAAGGCACAGCCCATCTCATGCTGCTAGAAGCTGTAATACCGACAGCAAGCGGTGCTCACTCTGTGTTCCCCAGCCCTTGTATTTAACTGTGCTGGAGCTTCCATCCTTCTTTACAGAAACCAAGGGTTTTCCTGGGATCCTTTAAATAACAGCTTATCTTGCTCTAATCAGTTCCCTTTCCCTGGGTGTATTACACACCTTTAGAACATTTCACTCTGTGACTCAGGTTCCTCACTGTCTTTATCACACATTTTCGTCCAAGAAAATCTCCCAGAATTGGAAGAGGCAGCTCCTCCAGCCTGCCGGAGGGACACTGGGAGAAATAACCCTTCCTAATTGTAGGAACAGAGCTGTAAAGCCTTTGGGTGTCTTTAACAGCTTAGACAGAAGTCTGTCATGGGGGCACAAGGACCAAACTTCCCCGAGGCTTAGTCACACCCCGAGGTCTGTTTGCACTGGATTCTTCCATGGGTTTTGTAAAAAAAAAAATGTGGAATTGTCATAGGAATTTTACAGCCATTTGGTTCACTCCTGGTAGTGGATAAACTCCTTTCTAATGGCCCTGAAGAGCAAGGCCCTGGGTCCCTCTGGTGTCAAGCAAAGCCTTGGCCATGAGGTTACTCAGAGGAAAATGTTCTCGAGTATTCACAAACATTCCTCAATCCCACATCTCCCATCCTGGCAGGCTCTGGTCATTACATCTCCACAAACATCTTCCTGGGGCCCTGTCCAGACAACCCAGCATGGACAGCAAAAGGCCACGAGCGAGTTTCTGCTGCAAGGCAGTTTTGAGAACACGGTTTTTAGGGACTGGGGCAATTCTGTCCCTGAACTGAGGATGGGTTAAATGCATGTTATTAAACCAAGTGCCTGATAGGAAAAAACCATCTTAATGACTTTCAGTTGCTTCTTCATCTTTGTTGTGGGTATTCACCATAAATCAATGCAATGTGATTCTGAGGAAGATAAAATGAAAACTGCCATATTATCAGAAGTGAACAATGTTACCCTGCATCTAATTACAATATTATAATATAACACACGTTCGAGAGCCCCTGTTGGAAGAAAGTATTTAAAGACCAACATTACAGGGAAATAAACCTTTCCAATCAATTGGGAAAGTAAAACCAGCAGTGAGGCAACTGCAGAAATGGAAGCACGGTGAGAAGAAAATCAAAACCAGCACCCCCAGAATACCTGTCTTAATTAAATGTTGGCTGGGAATATGGGAATTAAAATAGGAATGACATTTGAATTCATAAAAAAGAAGCCAAATGCTCCAGGATTTTTTTCCCCTTTGATTGATGGTGTAATTTCCTGAGATCCAGGCACATTGGCTTCACCTGAAGGTGAGGTGTGCACAGTGGTCAGGAGAGAAAGAGAACCCCAAAATACATCCAAAACATTGCTGTGCTGGAGAATTTTTGCTTCCCCTTGTTCTGAACATATATAAAGATTGAACACCATCACAAAACAGCACAGTACAGTGAGAGCAAATATATAAGAACTACTTAATCAGAAAAACTAAAATGAAAGACAGGGCCTTAAAATCACAGCATCAACCATGTATGTCCAGATTTTAAAGGCCATTTTTCTAGGAGAGAAACATTTCACCTGAGAAGTGCTGTAAATATTGAATTGGATCACAAATAGTGTAATGCTGCTGTTGGACTGAATGGGTTTATGCTGCCATAGCACCCGAGACCTTAAAAACAGACTTAATATCTTTAACAAGTACACAGTTAATATTTTTGTCCGCATACTTGTTAACGCATAGTTAAATGTCACGTAAGAGTAACGCAGCCTTGGCCACACACAGCAGGGGCTCCCTGCACCAGGTTTTGCACAAACCCATTGCCCTAACTGGCTGTACTGGAGTGCCCCCTGGGCAAGGCCGTGTTCGAGCAGCACTGCACGAGAGGAAATGCAGCCTGCACCTCATTAAAAGTCTGTTGATGGTCCCAGCCCCTTCTGCTACTGAAGACTCATCCGTTTCTGTTTCCACGAGCATGTATTTGACTGCAGTGTGTGCAAAGTAGAGCAGCAGGTACCAATTATATCCCTGCAAAGGCTGTGCCTGCATACAGAATTTCTGCTGGGGTAGGATGCTATTCACTGGGAGATTGCCAGAGTTCAGAGGTATTAACTAGGAATTCTGATTCGGTGACAAAGCCACGTTTCTGCAGGGTGAGGAGGATGTTTGCATATCCTGCACTGTGCAAACACCCCGTGCTCCACACAGCCCAGGAGCCTGCACTGAAAAAACTCAGATGAACCCCAAAATATCAAGGGATTTCTTTTTAGAACTCCTACAACGTGTCACAACAAAGCTGCCCAGCTGGGAGTCCCTCTGCTCCATCTGCTCAGGTGTTTGGAGCTGCAGCTTTGCCTCCAATTCCTCAGTTGCTGTGCTGGAAATGTGAAAAAGTGCTACTGGCAAAATCAGGGACTATTTCCAGGCTCCTCCAAACATGGATCATGAGCCTCACGCCTTGTCTAGTTTTTAAGAATAACCAAGTACAAGCAGCACAAGCACATAAATGATATAAACAGCTGAAAGTCAGGAGACTTGCCTCCAAACAGTTTTGAACTCAGACAGGAGCTGGTACATTAAGTCACACAGGCACTTTTAGAAAGCTTGTTAGTCATCTTGTTGTTGCAGGAAGATGCCCTTGATATTGTGCTGCCTTAACAGCAGCCACCAATACCTCATCTCTTCCCACACACCTGCAGCCCCACCAGCACCTGGAGAGGGGTGATGTAAAAACTACCGAGGGAGGGGCCAAAGTGGGAACAGGAAACACCTGGGTGGGACCCCAAAACACGCCTGTCAAAGGGATAACAGCACATGCATGAGTCAATAAGTAGGAGCTGATCTGCAGTGCAGCTCCCAGCTGCCAGGTGGGCTGGGAGCAGGGCACGGGAGGGGAGGCAATGGGCACTGGGAACACAGAATGAGGGAACACCTTCATTTATTCAGTGTATGGGGCAGCTGGAGCCTGCTGGAGCCAGGCCTGAGCTTGAAAAGGAGGGTATGGAACTTAGAAAGGAGCAGTGGAACAGAGGGTGTTGGTGAAATAAAGTTGCTATTAGAGAACAAGTAAAGAAAAATTAATTAAGGATTAATATTAAATGAAGGTGAGAGAAGCTTGCAAAGGTAAATCCAGCCTAAAAGGCTTGTAAGGAAGGGGCATGATGCAATCTGGTGGAAAGCAAGGACAGCAAGTCCATGCTGGTGCTTTTTCTACATTATTCATACAGGAAAAAAACAGAAGAAAGCCTGAAGCACAGCAAGAAAAATACTATATACAAGAAACAAATCCCAAAACTCCACACTTTGTTCATTTCAGCATCACCTACAGAGCAAAACATCTGTGCCTGAGAAGCTACTCCAGAGGATCAAGCAATAGCAAGAACAGGAAACCAAACCAAACAAGCAGGCCCTGAACCGAGAGCAGGGACAGCTCACCCTCAGCCAAGGGGTCTCTGCAGCCCCAGGGCTCTGAGGGCATTATTGTCAATTTAGAGCAGCACTGGCGGGGGCAGAATCGCCACGAGAGCAAAGCTGGACAACCAGGAAGACACCCCAGCAGACAAGGAGGTCACCTAGTTTCCCTCTGACCACTGTGGCCTTGGGTGATCTCCCAGGCACGTCCTTCACACTCTAAATGTTGTTGCTCAACCCTTTCAGTCTTGAAATGGGAACTCCTTCATAAACTGTAGCAGTGGGACATCAGTCCCACCTGACACCCATGAGCTGAAGATCAGTCTGTGGCTATTTTTCCTGGCAACTTTAGAGAGAAGGTCACAACTGGAGAGCCAAGTACATTGCCCAGAGAAAAAAGAAAAAAGGAGGTCAGTTATGGCATTTTAAAGAGAAATACTCAAAGCTCCTGAATATAAAAAATTAATAAGCTGACCAAACATTTGAAAGCTGAATAAATAACCCTTCCCTGGCAAAAAAATAAAGCTGAATGATCTGAGACAAAAATAAGGGCATCCATCCAGCAAGGAGAAGGAAAAGATAAGCTCTTTTCCTCTCTAAACTTCCCCAGCTTTCATTAGGGCTCACACAGTTCAGAGAGGATGGACTTCAAACATTCGGGCCCAGCCTTGATCACAGTGCACTGTTCCTGGGAAACACAAAGTAGGGAATTATCAGTACTGTTCCAAGGCAAGGTGACACAGGAAGAAGCACAGGCCTCATCCTGCCCCCTTGGGGCAGGAGCTCTGAGCTCCTTCCCTGTGCAGGCACCTTGTCCTTCCCAGCCACCTCCACTATCCTCTGGATGGCCATGAAAATACACAATTCCTCCCCAGTGGGAAATGCCATCCATCCCTTACGAAACCAACCCTGCACCCCCCCAGAGATCTCCCATTTCTGTGCTCACTCCTGAGCAAGCCCCACGAATGTCCAAGGGAAGGAGCTTCCCCCTTCTCCCATGAAGTCCCACCTGACCTCTGCTTTAACACAGAGCAACCCAATGCTCTGCCACAGTGGTGTTTATATCCAGTGGTTTTTCCAATAAGAAGGGAAGCACAGTGCCCAGAGGGGATGGGAAGACACATCCCACACACATCCAGGCAACTGCAAGTGCTGCCTTAGTGCTTGATCAACTTCAGAGTTATTTATTCAAATTACTCCTTTCATTTGAATTACAACGGAATCCTTCAAATAGCTGAGCTCCACCTGCACTTTCAAGGCTTGAACATCCCCACTGAGTCAGGCCTGTGTGGAAAAGCAGTGACCTGAATATTCCTATTAGGTTCTTACCATGCTTTTTTTTTTTCTCCTGAATTCAAACAGTGGCAACTTATTATGCAGCAGCTTCTTTCCTGAGGCAAGGGAAGAACCGGCCTTTTGTCAGGACATGGACCCACCACCACCACGCCCATTTTCCCTACAAAACTCCCTCCTCTCAAAGTATTTGACTCACAACTGGATGGGGAAAGGGCTTGTCTGGAGAGGGGAATGAACATACAATGTATGCACAGTAACAAACAGCCCCTGAGTCATTCCCAAATTTGTCCTACATTAACTTCACACACAGGCCCTGCTGGGGCAGAGAGAGGTGGTGCTTTAACAGAGCTTTAGGAAAACTCAGGTAATGTGCTGAACTCTCAGCTTGTTCACCAAAAGGTAATTTGGTAACATAAAATTATTTTCTCGAGGTTTTCTTTGCCACAGTCAGGAAATAATCCCAGCCAGTCCTGCAAATCCAATAGTGGCTCAGACATGTTTATAAAAAGCTGCCTCCAAAATCACCACAAAAATTGAATAATCCTATAGGACATAGTTCCTCAACTTTACTGCAATGCCTGACAGCAAGAGCACGACCTGCTTCTCTGATTCTTTCATTTAAAGAACACTCTTCAGCCTCAGCCAGGTGGGGGTTTGGACCCGCTGAGAGCCGCGGGGAGAGGCCAGGAAGGAGAGGTGGGGACACCCGTGTGTTGGGAATGCTCTGACTGACTGCACTTGTGGGCGGCACTCAGAGGGAAGGCCAGCCAGGCAGGTCGCCGGGGGGAATCTGTTACAGCCCCCAGGCAGGATGAAGAGGCACATAAAGTGTCCTGTAAAGCACCTGGAGAGGTCTCGCAGTCTCTGGTCATCCATGGGCCTGCAGGCAGCTCAGGAATGCACTGGAGGCCACAAAGCCTGCTCGTTACTTGACCGTTTGTAGGGACAGTTTGTTTGAGGATGTTTGCAACTCTTACTGCTTTCCAATTAAACAAATTAACAAGTTAATAGTCTTTGGTGCATATTTCCAGAAATAAAAGCTTTCCCTTGCTCCAAACACAGACAACTGATTCCAGTTGAATTAAAAATAGAGGCCATTTCCCCCCAAATCTTTTCCATAGCAAGTGGTTCCCACCAGTGCAAAGACTTGGCCTCCACCTCATGAGGAAACAGTCCAGGCACTTTTGGGCTGTGCTTTAAGGTACCAAAACAGGCCTTGGTCCTTCTGCAGGCCCATTTTCATCCAGTGGAGCTGCTGCTCTGTTCCGCCCAGGCTTGGTTTATTTTGTGCCCTGGGATGGAAACTGCTTTGCAGAAATAAAGGCTTTTCTGCTGGAATAATTCAAATTAAGATCCATGTTGGAGCACACAAGTATCCTCTGTGTGTCTGGAATCAAGGAGGGCCAGTCAGATACGTGCCTGTAACTGTGTATTATTTTCACAGCATATAATTTTCAGATCAGGCACATCAATGTTATAATTGGGCTCTGGAAGCAGAGGGGATCTTTTTTACATACAGTGCCTCTAACTCAGCAAAGGGCTGTTATTTCCCTTCTCCTTAGCAAATATTTCTCTCCAAAGTGTGATGGATGTCCCGTGGCTGGGAAAGCCCTGCTTGAGACAGAGGCCATTTCAGCTGGTAAATTAATCCTAACTGCAGCCCTAGCTCCTGTGAAGCTTGTGGGATGGAAACACCTTGGGAGATTGAAATGATTTGGGGATTTTAATCAGGGAACTGTCCAAACATACACAGTCACAATTCTCAGAGATTAATAATGAAATTAACTACTTTAAAAAAAAAAAAGGAAAAAAACCGTCAAGATTTGCAAAACAGCATCACCCACTATTTTTAGGACCATGCTCTGTCAAGACCCAATAAAAACTTGTTTCATATGGATTTGTATCTTGTGGTAAATGGACAGAGATATAAATGTAGTCTTTTTGCCAGGCTACATTGAACAAATTTGCCAAAATAGGAATTTTTTTTTGTGTCTAGTAAAAACCTTTATTGGAGCCTTGTATTTATTTGGGTTGGACTTTGAGAGGATTACTCACTTCCATCTGCTCCATTTCATTAAACTTGTATCAACATAATAATTTGTGAGACTTCTGCTCCTCTTCCTTCTGAACTTTGGTTGGATTTGTCCAACAAGTTAAAAAATTTTAAAGCCACAGAGGAGCATGAGAGGCCAAATAGTTTCATTTAGAGAAAAGGTGACTAAGATAAATACACACGACGACTTCTTTGTCCTCTGGTTTCAGTTGTTCAGGTCATGTTATCAATTTGTCTTCAACAGGAAGACTTGTTATTTTTTTTTTTCTGTGAAAAATACCATCTCAGAGTCAAGATTCTATCCATGTCCTAGTGCTGTGGAGCCCCAGAAGGTCAATGTGAGATGAAATCACGTGCACTTTTGGCGTCATTTGTTGGGAACTGGTTTAAGACAAAAACTGCTCAAAAAAAGCAAAAGTAACAACAAAAGAAAGGACAAAAAGTAAAGATGAGCAGAACGAGATCTGGTTTTGTCTTGGCAAAGCAGCCCTACTGAGATTTCCACGTGATTAACGTGAAATGTAGAGGGGTTTATGGGCTTGTGTCCATGTTTTCATTCCAGCACCTATGAAAACCACATGTGCAAAGGAAAACACAATAAATCTGAAGGTTCCTTTCACCGAGCACCAGTGATGCATTAGTCACAATTCCAGACGAATCCATTACGGAGGATTTCGTAACTATTTCTTTGTTGTTTCTCAGCTGTTCTGCTGATGTCTCAGTGAGGTTTGCCCTGACTTTTCTGCAGCCTGTTCCTTGCCTACGGAGCTTTCAGCTCACGGAGTTCTCTGGGCTGACCTTGCTGCTGTCCTTGCCCCAGTGTGTGTCTCTTAAGCAGAGCTCTGGGCTCAGGAAATCCAGAGAAACTCTGTCCAAACAAAGCCTTTGAGATTCAACCTATGCAGAGCATCCCTGCCTTCACAAATCAACCTGTTTCCTTAAAGCCATTCCCCCTTTCCTATCATTCCATGCCCTCTCCAGCTTTCAGAAAAAACCTCCTTTCTTTTGTTTTTAAAAGAATGTTCTCTCTATCAAAATGAGACCTTCCATTTTAGTTTGACTTGAAGGTATTTTTGAAAATGTTTGCAATTATTATTATGACATTCATAACTGCCAGTGAGCTGAAAAATAAGTTTCCAAACAGCTCTGAATCACTTATTGTTATTCTGCAAGTCTGGCTCTTACAGATGTTTCAGAATTTTCTGCTGGGAGTCTCTGAACACCACAATGAAATGATCAATTGCTCTAATTTAGCTTTTAAACTGAACTGAAGCAAGATTCTCTATGATGTCCTCGTTCAGGGGTTTTCAAAACGCAGCCTTGTAGAAGAGGAGGGGAAAGGTACTTATAATAAGAGGTGGCTGCAACACAGCAGCCAATTTCCTGCCATTTAACATCACAATGCTGGAGTCACTGCTAATAACAAATTCAATTTGTAAACCCATTAAAACAACAAAACAGCCCGATTTGTTATATAAAAAGTAATGACTTTGTCCTAGAAGAAGAGATGGAAAAGATGTTTGTTTCAACAAGGTAGGGGACAGAGTTGTTCTTGTGATTCCTGCCCTTTCTGCCCCCCGTGCTCACACAACCCACAGGATCTGTAAATGTTCTTACCTCCAGCAGCTTTTGGGGCGCTTTCTGCCCTCAGCTGTTCTCATGAAACCCTGCTCAGAGCAGAAACTGAACCAACATCCAACTGAGGGCAGAGCCCGACCCAGATGTGCTCAAGCAAAAAAAGACCCGGGGGCTCAGCGGGAATTCAAGCAAACACGGGAAGAATAATGAGCACAGGATGCTCCCCCGTTGCCATGGGCTTTGCACTCACTGCTTGTCCTGCCCAGGTTTCGCCCCATGTGAGCTGCCAAGGCCACGGGCTCCAAGCAGCTCCTGCGGACACCTCCTCCTCCCCAGCTTTATGGAAGTGCCCAGCACAGAAGTCCCCACGGGCAGGGCATGTCAATGTTCTGCAATGCTGACAGTGTTACTGAAAGCACAACTGCTCAGCATCCAGGGCAACTAGTGACTGCACAGCTTCTGTATTCAAAACATCCCAGTCGAGATTCTGAAGGCAAATATCAAACACCTACACTGTTCTACATGTCTGTTCAGCAGAAACCTTTGAGCCCTGCAAACCCAGTTACTGCAGTGAATGATGCAGACATCTGATAAGGTAATTATTCCTAATTAGATTTTGACACAATCTTTGGGAGACAAGCATTTGAGTCATAAGGAGAGATGTTCTCATATCAAAATTCACAAAAATGCTAGTTATTGTGTTGAGAAGTCAAATACAGCAGTGCTGGGAGAGATGAATCCACACAAGGAAGCAAGGAGAGCTCCCTGGGTACTGAATGTGCTGCCTGTCGCAGGAAATGGAAGGACATTTCCACCTTTTCTTATAACAACATCGGCAGAGCACAAAAAAAACCAGCAGGTACTTGTTTCTTACACCTGAGCTGGAGAAAATGAGGTGGGGAAAAAGCCTTTTGATAGATTTTAATCCAAGGAAGAAGAAGCAGGAAAGGTTCAAGGGTTCCTTCATCTTTGTCTGACAGCAAAAAGGACTTTACAACTTTTCATATCACTAATGGAACGATAATTTTATGGAAACTAAACCCAGCATTGACCTGGTCTGTGCTCTTTATGACTGCACTCTCATTTCCAGTTTCCTTCCTTCATGCCTTTTGCTCCCCAGGGAGTGCAGCCTCCTCATGCCCTGCATTTTTGGCTTGGAATAGCTGAGAGCCACACTGGCATGCCCTTGACTGGAGCCTTGCTCTGCCACTTCTCCCTGACTTTGCTCAGCCTTTTGTAATCCTTCTATTTGAAACTTCCTTTGCAAGTGGCTGAATTTCCCTTAAATTCATGTACACTACCTGAGGAAGATTAGCACTGAGGAATCAGCCACATTCCCTCTCTTTTCTCCTGTCTCCCTCCTGCATTCCTGAGTCTTAAATACAGGTCCTTGATTTGTGAGCATCCCAAAGGCATTCATCAACCTCCTTCCACCTTCTGCATTAAGGAGCTGATGGGAACATCACAAAACAGGGCTTGTGCCATGTTTTTTATTCCAATAAAAGTGCTTTGATCAGACCAGAAGCACCAAATTATAACCCCACAGCAAAGGCAGCTCTAATCGAAAGGCTCCCTCACACAGAAGACCTGCAGGCAAAACTCACATCCAAAGGTTTCCCCTCAGGTTTGAAAGCAATACAGCACATATATTTGGAAGCCAGGTAAGTCTAAAAAGTGCCATTACTTAGTCCTTCTTAATTTAACGAGAATGTATCTCTATATGTGCATGCATATATATATATATGTATTTGTTACCTAATAATTCTGCAGTGGCTCCTGTAGAGGCAAAGGCATCAAACACACAGAAATGGGAAGAGAAAAGCAGGTCTCTCTGCTTTGTTGTACAGAAAGGAAAACTGAAACACTTGGCAATGTAGGCCTTCCTCAAAGCAGCCCCCCAAGGGCTCCTCGGATGGCCCTTTTGCCAGGCCATCCTCAGGCCTCCACCCCACAGCAGCTCCAAACATCCTGCCTGCAGGGAGGGCCTGGAGAGTGCAGTGTGACCTGTGCACACACTTAAACCCTGAAATAAAGGAGACACTAATCTTTCCATGGCCTGCAGTGAAATAGGACAAATTTTATCTCCTGGGATTACATTAGTGCTTGGCCTGCAGAAAAGTTGGAGCTGTGATTTCCCTGGATTACTCCCGTGTGAAACACTTGCCTTATTTTCCCTCTAATTGCAGCTGGACTGCCATTTTGGGAGATGCCCATTTACTCTGACACATCTCTCTCTGCAGATTACATCACCTCCAACAGCTTTTCATTCATTGCAGCCCTTGCTTGCCCTTCTGTTTTCAAACCCGTTTTGCTGCTGCCATCCCAACACTAGGAGTCAAACTATCAAATTGGCAAAGGGGAGAGATCCAGGTACGTGCATTTGCTCAGATTTCCTCATTTCACAGTAGGTCCAGGAGATATGCACATATGTTTTTCAAGAGATCAGTCAATAATCCTATTTTCTTCACTTGCATCCTCAGTGCAGCATTTCCTTCTTATTCCCACAGCATACAAAAGGCTCGATTCTTATTTACCTACCAGGGAGCAACAGGTGAATGTTTATGCACAGGTTTCAAGAAGGTTTAAATAAGACAAAACAAACTCTGACAGCAAACAGAGCAATAATAAATTGTGCTAACACAGAGCAGTGGTCTTGGCCAGTGGAAAATGAGCACCCTCTGTCTGGTTTTGAGAGATTTCCTAGGGATGCTGTTTAACCAGCAAACCTTTCCTCAACTAACCAGGAAAAAATTCAGCTGCAGCCCTGTCGGCCTTTCTTGTAACATGTGAGAGACCGAAATCCCGAAACAGCAATTATCAGTATACACAAGAATTCTTTAAAGAGCTCAGTGCTGGGGAGTCCCCCACTCACGGGCCTGTTCCGATGCACTCCCTGCCATAGCTGCTCCTGCACGGAACACACAGGATGGGCTCAGTCAGCCTAAACCACAGCCTACGCTGCTGCAAACGCAGCCTGTCCCACGGGGAGCGGGAATGCCGTGAGCCCTGTGGGCTCCTCCCAGCTCATGACACTCTGGCATTCTACGTGCCCCAATGTACCTGGTGGCTCAGCTGACAAGCCAGCCCACTGCAACCATGGAGTACCACAGGATAAACGGCCCAGTGAGTGGAGAGGTAGAAAAATTACACTCTGAAACTCTGACACGAAACTGTCCAGTTTAGCACCAGGCTGTCAGAAGAAGCATCAGTTTCCTGTTTCTGTCCCATGGGTAAATCTATGGAAGTCATGGCAAGATCATTAAACATGAGCAGCTTGAGAGCTGAGCAATCTCCTGAGTGAGTGGGGCTCAGAAGGAGCCTCACATTCCATTACACGGTATGTTATTATACATTATTTTATCTATGCCATTATAAAGGCCACTGCAGGGCCTTTATCCCTTTTCCAAGAGCAGCACTGGAGCAGGGGCAGAGCCTGCCCAGGATCCCTGTCAGCACAAGCCTGCCCCGAAACAACACACTCTCCTTGCAGAGCTTAGTCACTGCTTTATTCTAATGAATTTCAGCTGGGGGAAAAAGACCCCAAAACCCAAGCCTAATCCCCCCAAACAGTTTCCACCTTTGTCACCATGAAAAAAGTGCACCCAATTGGGAGTTCATAAATTGGTATAGGACTTCCGAATGATACAGGGTAAGCTGGCTGCAACTACACAATTAGGCACAGGTTTTGCCTCATTTCTGTGCCCCCAAACTTGGTGCAAAGTCTTCCTGACTGCTGGCAAAACCCTGGCAGCGATGCCAACCCCAAACCACGATGCCAGCGGCTGCTTTTTGCTGCATAACTGGCAGTTCAAAGGTGTGAAGCTCTATTTCTGCTTCTGTTTCTAACTTGATTTGGGGCTGGGATGGATTACGTAATGTTTGCAGGTAGTTATTCATCAGCACAGGCTGACAGCATTTGATCCTGCACAATTTCATAGCAGGAACTAACGAGACATTTAAGAAAGAAGATGAAAAGGAAGAAAGAAGGGGAGATAAAAGAAATGCATTGTTTCTTAAGCAAAAAACAAACCCCCAAACAACAACAAACAATAAGCAGAACAACTATAAAGTAAAAGAAAGCATATTTTCCTGAAATCCCTTGTCTTTTTTGTTCCTGAAATATGTGTGCTGGTATTTGTTTCCCTTGAGTTTTCTCACCTTCTCACTCACTCTGCATTATCAATTCTTCTATCTGCAAAACCCAGAGTACATTAAATCTGATTTCCCCTTTTAGGCCCTTTTCCCAGTATAACTTTGCAGATTCCATTATTTACCATTAACCAATTTGACATTCAGCACTTCAGGAGCCATTTCCTTCAGCAGCAGTTCTGTTTGTCACTCTGAGGTGCAGCTGCTGGCTTTAAGGCAGGGAGGATTTAAACAGCAGTCAGCAGAAATGTCACTGGGTGTAAGTAACCCTTCCATAATAAATACAGAACAGTCTATTTAATTGGCATAGCTGTGGTAGAACCAGAGAGGTGGCAGCTCAGGGCTGTCCCCTCCGTGTAATACAGGGACAGGGGGACATGTGGCTGCCAGTGGGAAGTGAAGGGAGGCTGTAAAGAACATGGATGTTGTTCCTCTGTTACAGAGGCAAGGAGTAAAGGGTTTAAGTTACTTTTCTTATACGTCCTTTATATGTCCTGATGCCATTTTTTACCAGGGAAGAGGAGAGGGGAAAAAAAAAAAAAGGCATTTTTTTTTTCAGGTACATTTCTTACTGCTAAAAGCACAAGTTATGATGCCAAATAAAATACTTCAACAACTTCTGCAAACCCATCTCTCATACTCCAGGCTGAACCTGTTTTGCATTCAGTGACTTCCTCTCAGGCTGACTTTGAGATGCAAAACACTGCACAGTTTTGGGTCCCAGAGGATCAGAACAGGAACAGTATCATAGAAAAGAGAGTGGGAAGAGATCCTACCGGGTCAGTCAGCCCCTTCTCTTCCTCAGGCAAATCAGCTCTGCTAAATCAATCCTGACTTTGTTTGCCTCAAGTGTTCTGAAAAAACCAAACAGCAGAGCTTGAATGTGCAGTCCCAGAGCCTGCTCCTCAACACCTCTCCCATGGATAGCTCTGTCCCACACTCACTGTGCAGAGCTGGCCTGGAACAGAGCAGGGAACCCTCTCACTGCTGTAATTTCCAGGTGTTTGAGACTTCAAAGCAACTCCAAGGTTCCTCTAAAGGCACACTGGAAATGAGGATGGACATTTAGGGCTTACAATTTGCATTCTGTAATTTTCTTTCCATATTCTCTGAGTGATTTTATCAATTCTCTGCTTAACAAGGAAAATGCTTAATGCTTGTGTTAACCTTCTTTTGATATTCCAGGGTTCTCATTTATTTTGGTCCCTCACAGCTTAAAGGCAACAGCGAATGAAAACCCCATGGAATGCACTTAATGAAGGGTTAAGAAACTTAAAGCAGCCTCCATCCTACAAATGCCTAAGGATCCTACAAGACTTACAGTGATAGTAAAAGTAAACAGAGAGAAGGGTTCAAGTGAAGTCATACTTTTCCATTGCTGTGTCACAGCAATAATAACTGCATGTCTTCAAGGCTGCCAAAGTAACAGCACTGCTTTTTTTGAGAAAGAGTGGTGTTGAAATTTCATTTAAGATCACCCAAAATACACTCAGTTAGAGGTGATAAGAAGGTTAAAAAGTTGAAGTAGTAAGAAAAAAAGTGAGGAAGAATGGAAAATTCAACTGGCTGTTGATAAAACAAGTCACGCGTGGCATATCCATGGACTGAGGGGAAATCTTGTGCACTTTTGTGGGAAATCAATGTTGGAACATTTGTGGACCATTTTGATGCTTCCCATTGTCCCTTTTAAAAGTGACTTTGAACTGATTCCTGTCTCAGAACAGGGTCAAATACATCCCTTTTCCCAACAGGTGGGAAAAGCAAGCAGTACCAAAGAGATTTTTGCTCCCAGGTGCTTATGCATTAAGCCCTTCAAGTCACTTGGACATTCAGGAATATGTTATCCCTCTCTTCTGTAACAATATCTGCTCAATTATCCTGCCTGTCCCTGCTCGGGACAGAGCTTGGAGTGAGGCCAGCCACCAGCTGAGAGCTCTCCTTGCCAAATCTGTCAAGCAAATTGATTTTCCTCCAAGACCTTTGGGCCTCAAAAGCAAAAAGAAACAGTATTTCATCTCCTTTTTGCTCAATAGTCTTGGAGCAAAAATCTCAAATCTGGACTAGAGGACACAAGCTGCCACCCAGGGACCCCTGGTCACCTACAGAACTTTTGCATGTGGCCCAAATTTGGGTTGTGCTGACAGCACAAGCCACCTACCCAGGGAGCTGCACTCTCTGTTGCAGCTGTGCTGGGTTGGGGTAGATTGTCTGGGGCACTCAGGGGACCAGAGATGTCCATCCAAGTTCGAAAGCCCCTCCAAAACACATTCAAAATCCAAGGGGTGGTAAATGCATGGAGCAAGGCGAGCCCCTGCACATTCTGCTCAAGAGGGACTTTGCTGTAGAGCCCACATGTCTGTTGTCCCAGCTGCAGTCGAGCACAACACAGAGACAATTTTGGGAATGCCTAGGGTCCATCTTTGCTCCTGGAGCTGAACCAGTGGCAGCCAATGAAGGATCAGCTGTGAAGGATCTCCCTCACTTCTGAGGAATAAAGGCATTGTTCTGTCTCCTTGTTCACTGCAGATATTTTTCAGCTACTGCGCTTGGGGCTGTTTATATCCCTTTCCATCATACAGCTGTTCCTCAGTTCATAAACAGTTCTGGAAATCCATAAAAATTAGTAGGCTTGTAAAAAAGTAAATTGAAGATATTTGTTGCACCAGGGTAAGCTGTAACAGATCACTCTGGTGCATCATTGCCTCAAGTGAAAATAACTAGGGAAGATTTATAGGGCACCCTCGCCAGCAGAGGAAATAAAATCTGGAGCCAAAGGTTTTCCACTGAAAATATCCAGATTTCTGCCTTTGTCCAGGCAGCTCCTCTGACTTCTCCTGAGTTTTGCAAGAAGGGAAGTGCAGTAAACACAACAGCTCTCCCAACACTGGAGATGGCACACGTCTGGTGAAAGGACATTCCACACCAGCACTTCCAGACAAGCTGCAGAAATTAATGTAATTTCTTATCTTCCTACAGCCTTAATGTCTTTTTAATGCGAGTCAATGCTAAACACATAATGTTTTCACAGAGAGACATCTGCAGTGTAAAAAGGAACAAGTACTAGCACTGGCAAGCTACGGTCAAACTCTAAATGATTCTGGTTTAAACCTAAACGGTTTTGTTTTAATCACAATTATTGTTGCCAATTTCATTAGGACAATCCTCCTGTCTTTCATCTAGAAATGGAATAAATAAATACACAGCCCAGTGAACAGCAGCATATCTACAGAGATTTCTTCCCTGTGCACTGATCTCTGCCTGGAAACTTCACTGTACCTCATCTATGCCAAAAGGAGAATAAACTATGATATAATTTACAGTGCTTTGAACTCTGCCAAGCTCTGGATCCAAGACTTTGGTTTAGTCTACTCTAAAAAAACAACTGTGAAATCCAGGTTTGCATCTGGGCTTAAATGTAAATCACCCATAGAGAGACAGGGGGGGAAGGTCATTTCATCTCAGCACTTTATCTTTGATTTCCTACGCCCTCAGCTGGAACAGCAACCTGCTAGGTGTGATCAAAATCTTGTTTGGGAGCACCCTGATAAGAACAACCCATCCCTGTTGATGCTACAGGCATAAAATATGATGAAGTATATTATACCTTAACTCCCTATGGCTTACTATAAGCTCTAATACTTCCCTTCCCGACTGCCAATCCCAGCCCTCAGATTTTGCCGTGCCTGGGAGAGCTCCAGGTCAAACAGAGGGATGAACCCCAGTAACGTGGGTGCCCCTGAGCTCCAGCAGGTCCCTCCAAAGTGGTACTGGCAGGGGCCTGGGAGGAGAGCATCCTTTCAAAGCCACACATCTTGTGCCAACAAGCACCACCTGCCCAAACCCACCACACTGCCTGAATTACAATCCATAGACAAAATGTGCTTTTTTTTGGTATGGACAAATAGCCAAACCTAATCTTATTTTTCCATTGCAATTGTTTTATCTACCTGAGCACACATACATCCATTTAATTGTAAGACTCATGGCACTGGTTTGCCTTAAATAGTGAAGTGTTGCAACAAGTCTTAAAAACTCACCAACTGAACAATGAGAAAAAAATTGGTAGAGCCATGGAAAGCTTGGCAGAGCCCATTTTCACTCCTCACAGCCTCAAATCCACTGGGAATGCAGGTCAGAGCCTGCAAATAGATTTCTTGGAGACATCCTCTTTTCCCAAATCCTGGAAGCTTGTTGATGGCAGCAAAAGTCATGGCAGAACAAACAATGACAGAACAGGGCCAGAGGATGACCCAAAGCCACAGAAATCCGGGGGGAAAATCCCTGCTTCCTTCAGTGCACCCCTCGAAGTGGGGTGTGCAAGTAACACCTTGGAATAATCCAACCAGTCCTCCCATGGCACCTTCACTATAAAGATACAACTTCTAGTGGGCAAAAGCATGTCTGGCATTTAAACAATCCGTGATAACAGGAGGGGCTGAGGCAAACAGACCTATTTTATGGCCACATTTAGATAGACATGCCCAATTTTTAAAGCAGCCATGGGCTGTTCATTAGTGCAAATGTTATTTAGCCATTTGGGACAATAACAGACAAATTCCCTTTGCTCTCCGTCTTAAGCAGCATACAAAGAAAGAAATAAAATATTCCTAAGTCACCATGGATTTAACACTATTCAACAGAGAACCCATGTTTGATTCGATGCGGTTCATGGTTCATTATGAAGTCTGAATAAATAGATGTTCTTTATTTTCATAAATCAAGGTGCAGTTTACCACACCTGACACCTCAGTAGAGAATTTCATGGCTGTCCGAGCTGATGGCTGTGTGCGTTTGCTGGCAGGAGGGTGGGGAAAAGCAAAAAATAAAAGTCACTGGATGGTGTTTTCACTTTTTTGCCTCTCAAAAATGTCATGACCTTTTTCCCCCAAAGTATTTCAAGGGTTTTTTGTTTCCAAAAAAAAAAAAAAGACTGAGATCTCCACAGAGAGTTCTGTAGGAAGCTCATCACTGCCTCACCAGCAGAACTGATTGCATATGTAAATAGTAATCATTCCTTTCTCTTTATATATTTGGCTCAGAATTATTTATTGTTTCATTAATGCACTTAATTTTGCATATGTATGTCTTTAATGCATGCAACCCTTTGCTTTGAAGAGCAACAAAGCATAATATCCTGAGCTTTGAGGAAAAAAAAGTCAACTGTTAAACCCCTGCTCTTAGAGAAGGTTTATTTTCATAGTCTGTCACTATAATCAGATCAGTGTCTCCATCTCACTGCACTGCATTTCCCCCTGACAGCAACAGTTGTCACAATAACAGCACCAGTGAGAAAGGCACCAAAGACAACTCTCGGGGCAGCACAGAGTCCAGCCCAACCCAGGGCTGTGCCCACTGCTGCAACCTCAAACAAACTTCCCTGGGGACTCAGTGACACCTGAAGGGAGATTTTGGGCTGTTTCTATAACCTCAGAGTTCTCAGAGAATGACACAAAACCCAACTCAAGAAGAGAAAAAAAATAAAACCAAAATGTTGCCTGCCCTAAAATGGTTGAGTTCCAACAAAGACATCAGGAATAAATACATCAAGATTAGTCCTTCAAAAGCTGCAGATCTTCTACCCTGCCAAAAGTTTTGTCAAGGGAATTGGCTTCCCAGGAGCAACACAAAATCATTTTGCTGAAAAGGGCCACGCCAAAACGTTTTTTAAATCCCTTCCCAGATGAACTTGTAAAAGTTGGGCTGCAAGGATGGCAGGCAAGAACTCCACCAGGCCTGCCAGTAAAGCCTCAGACCAAAGGCCTGAGCACTCATCAGCTACAGCACTGCAAGGCAGATGATCCTGATCTAGCCAAACAAATAGCAAACATCCTTGGAAAGGGGGAAGAGGCCACTTCTTGGGTCAGTATTTAGTTTTACTTATAGGCAACTCCTAAAAGAGCCACTTCTGTGCACATCCTTCACCCATTGATTATGTTCTGCGTTCCAGGATAGCCAAGGCACGCAGCATCATCTTATACACCCTGGGGCAGCTGCAGCACGAGGCAAGAGCAGCCTGGACATTTATTTTCTTCTTTCTGTGAGGACTTTCCATGAGAAAAGAAAACCCAAATATCCTCCTGGTTTCCTTACAAACCCCTCACCACCACAGCCATCCTCACAGCATGCCTTCTGGAGGTGTAATCCCTATGGACATGCCTGGAGCCAAGGCAGGAGTCCAACCCAGGGTAAGAGGGAATCCCCCCAGCCCAGGGTCACCCTTCCTGCCAGCTGTAGGAGCCTCTGAATTTCAGCAAGGTCTGTCCTTGTTTTCCAAGATGCACTAGGAGAATCAGGCCTGTTGTTCACACTTTATCACTGATTTTTAGTGCTCTGTGAGATACATGTTTCTCTAGAAAAAAAACACACTCATACCAACCCTTAAACAATGCTTTTCACCAGATCCTGAGTGTCTCAATCAATATTCCTCTCAGTCCCTTACACAACTCTTGATTTTTTTTTTGCCAAAGTGCAGACCTCCAGAAAAGATTTTAGCATAATGCCAGAATGGCTTGAACTGTCCTCCAGCCTGAAGCCAGCTGATTTCCAGTGGCAGCTGGAGGAAGCTGGGGCTGAGATCAGCTATCCCGGTGCTGAAATGGAGCTAAGAGAGGTGCAACTCTCCCTTAATCCAACCTCCTTTCATCAGGGTATTAAGGATTCATCTTCAAGTACTGCTGCTCTTCTATTTAATCTTCCCTTATCTCCCGAGTGGCCACAGAGCAGCCTCTTGGAATTAATAGGGCTCACTTCTAATAAGCTCAGGAGCAGCTCTGGAGCACAGTGGTTTGGAAAGGCCATGGAAGACGCTCCTGAGCCCTTTCCCAAAGCACTTGCTGCAATCCCTTCCCAATGCAATATCCGCAGTGCTCACCCAAACCCTGCTGCCTTCCATGAAATAGGTTTTGGAGGCATTTGGCTGCTCTTCTACCCCTCTGCCGGGGGGGGATGGAACTGGGGTTGCTGGGATTTTTAGCTCATGCTTTCACCAGGCAGCAGTGCTTCCCTGCACTCCCCCTGGGGCTCGGGAAGAGATTTCCTGGAGACAAATCTCTAGTCAAAGCAGTAAATCCCTCGTGCTGATTTTGTGCCTCTGTTATTACAAGCTGCCTGTCTTGCAGCCTGAGCAGGAGATCCTGTCAGTATTATCAAAGCAATAAAGAGTTGGGAAGCAAAGACAAGGAAGGACAATGTGGATTTCTGCAAGGGGAGAGCACAGGAGGCTGTCAGAAGAGCCAGGGAGGGACATTTTGGGTCTGTCCTCCCTATGCAGTTAGTCCAGGCTGTGAGCCAGTTTTTATCCCAGTTCTTCTCCCATCCATCTGGACACCCTTTACTGCAGTTTTGCAAGTGCCAGGTCTGAAACTTGCTCAAGAAAGGAAAACTTTTTTTTATTAGCAAGCTAATTCAATTGTGTTGGGGAGGGTCACGGGTCCTTCCTCAGCAAGACACCGTCAAACCCTCCACCAATATCACTGACCAAAAAACCCTGCAGTTCACAGACAATTCCCCCAGAAACTCTCAGACCACAGAAATAGTGAGGACATGGTAATCTAGGCAGGGTGTCAGTACCTCAACACTCACACCCAGGCTGCCTCCAGCAGTTGGTCAGAGCACATTGTGGGTAACTGGGACAGAGCCCTTCCCACAAGCAGTAAATTATATTTATTCTTGGCTTATGTTTCTACAAAACCTAGCACAGGAGTTGGGTTTCATGGTGAGGGCTATTCTGCACTACTGCAAAAGAAATACCTCAAAATAGATTTAAAACTCACTACGTACAAATCAAAGTGTGCCAAATGTGTGCAGAGCTGAGATTCCCAAGCAACGTGGCCTTGTGCTTTTAGAGAGCCCTGTTATTCCCCTGAATGTAAATGATAAAGACATCACAGAACATGGAAAGGAATGAAAAAAGCCCTTCACAACACAAAATAACCCTTCCAGTGACTTACTGGCAGGCTCAAGAGATAAAAAACAGAAGATAAGTGAAGGCAAGCACCCCCACAGCTTTTCAAATACCATGCCCAGTCCAAGAGAACAAAATCTATTACTCTTCTCAGGAGAAGAAGTCACAGGCTCTTTATTGTCTCCAAGCATGAAAACAATGAACAATATCTCAAGATAGAGCTCATACTGCTTGGGAGACAGATGGGAGAGATGCTTTGTCATTTTTTGTTGAACTTTCCCCAGCAAAATCACTACTTCACCAATAAATCACTTTTTCGCCAGCATTTGTGCCCTGACCTAGTACAGAAGAAGGATTTGTAGAAAATGTGGGAACACAGAGTGTTTCAAAAGTGATCCCAGATCTTTTGACTGGGTGTTACATCCCTGCAAAGATTGCAGTGAGAATAAAAATGAACATACCCAAGGCTTTCCTCAGTGCCCCCCAAATATGCTCCTATACATATTCATGCTACATAAATATCCCATTCAAGTCAAGGTGTAGCTGCTTTAGCAAGTAAAGGTGGGAGGTGCTTGGAAAGGGTGTCTGAACTCTCTGCTAACCTGAGCCACCCAGGAGCAGGGCTGTTCCCAGCCAGTCTGACAGGAAAAGGACTGTCCAACTCTTGATTTCTAGACAAGAGCAATAAAATAAATAAACGCTGTGTCAGAAATCCACAGGCTGGGATGGAGTGAAAATCAATTTAACCCAACTAAGCCTGCTCCAGAAGCACATTATACTCCACGGCACATTGGTTTTCTTAAGCAGCAATGGAAATAAACAATTGACTAACTCCAAGTTTTGTATGGCTTTAGTGAGGCTTCCCAGCCAAATTCCATGGAAAAAATTGCCAGAAAAAGCAATGGAAAAATTCCCATTACACAGAAAAGTCCTTAGATGTGGGCCATCTACTGCAGTCTCTTGGCAGAGCTATTTAAATTCACACCAGTAAAAAGCAATTTGGGAAATACTCTTTTTTTTTCCCCTGTCATACACTTACCTTATCCCATACAAACTCCAGAAATACTACACTGATGAAGACTCTCTACACTTTATTTGAAACATGGGATTATAATTCAGCCTCATGTCCAGTTAACTCCATATACACAGGATGTCTTTACTGTTATTTAGGAACAATATAATTGTCCCTTTTCCAACCCAACAACAACCCTCCTCAGAAGATATTTTCCTAAATGTTCACCACTCGAAAGCGCAATGTGTCTCTTTTTCCCTTTCCCCTATGGAGATTAAATACATTTACTGCTGGATTTAGTACTGCTTCTCTACTGAACTGTTACAGGGGACAACATTTCCACTAGGCTTAATTAAAACTCACGTTAATAAGCTGAAGTGTTGTGAACCAAATATAGTCAATATTTTACTGTAAGAAAAGAATATGTTATATACTTACTATATTGGCTATATTATGTATTCACTATATTTTTATGTTTAACATAAACAACATGTGAATAATAAATATAAATGTTAAGTGTACATATTATGTACATATTTGACATATATGTTTAAATCTAAAGAAATGGAACATCAATATATAGGAGAAATATTGTCCCTGGTTTTAAAACTGTTTTTGGAGTGCCAGGAAGAGCAATTAATCTTCACACTGGTTAGTGATCCTCTACTCCTCTCCCACCCAGAGAGAGAGCCCCACACAACTCTGCTTTATTTACATTTCTTTGCATTTGCCTTCTCTTTGTTTTGCAGGTTCACTCTCCCCCACAGTAAAGGAAAGAAGGTACAAAACCTTCATTTGCAGCACAGACCTCCTTTCAAGCACAACCCACAGGAAGCCAGGTCAGGCTGAGACTCTGCCCATGCAGGAAAACACAGATTACATGATCTTTTTACCACCTTGCTGGTTTGAGCTCACCACCCATCCACTTTTTAAGGCTCATTCCAGCCTCTACTGATCACACAGCCCAGTCAAACAGCCTAAAGCAAACACAGCCTTTGGTACCCTGGCGTGAGGGAATACATTTAAGGTGTATATCACATGCTGTGACAGAGGTGTATGGTCAAGAACATCCATAGTGTTTTATTGGACATGAAGGAGAAAATATGCTGTAATAAATTGCAAAAGTGATGCCTTTTAGCAGCTGGATGGCCACTTTAGAAATTTAAGACCTCATCTTTAAAAAGCGAAACAACTAAGCTATAACTCATTTTTATTTCATTCTTTCACTTCCCCATCAAAGATTTTCATTCCACACACAACACCTTTTTTTCCAGAATCTGTCAAAAATGCAAGAAATTTTGCCTTGAAGTAAAAAACACAACCATTTCTTTCTGTCCCAAGATACAACAATGTATGTTTCAATCCAGACAGGGTTGCAGCAATTACATCTATACAGATTATATCTCATGAGATTCCATCAAAGCAGGGGATGATTGTTTTAGATGAGAAAGGCTAACGCTCCAGAAAGGATTCTGGAAGCTAAATATTCCAGGAAGGAGTCAAAGATCTATCCTATACTGTAGGCTCCCCTAGTCCAGGAGGCTGAAGCAATGTTAGATCTAAGCTTACCCAGTTTCCAACACAGGATTTCATGGTCACAGTGTGACTTGTTCGACTAATTCCTGGGCACACGGCACGCTGGTTCAATGCTGGGGCTATTCTGCCATTTCTGCCCTTGGATTTCTAGCTCTCCAAGCAGAGAAGCACCTGCACCATGGACACCTAGAACAAGAAAGGTCCTACCTCTCTCGGCCCATTCCCAGCCCACTTTCACTGCAGCTTGGCTGAAAGGTTTTCTCACAACTCTGAGTGCACTCCTTTCTACACAAATTTTTATTAATGCAAAGCAAAACCAAAGCTGAAGTACAGCTCCTTCAGTACCCTTCCTTTTTTGGGAAAGCAGAATAACTGCAGCTCCTTCCACTTGGATGAGGCAATGAAGGTTTCTCTGTTTCACCCAATTTAACTCCTGCAGAAGTTTATCATGGTGCATATCACAGGTTCCTTCCCACAAGCCTTGCTTTTTAGGAGCCCAGCCCTTCGGGTCCCCTTTGGCCTTGGGTAATGGAAACTGTCCAGGACAATGTGGGTTTATGCAGGATTTTATGCTTCCTTGACCAACCAATACACTATAAAACATATGCTGAGGTCCCACTCACACAACTCCAACAAGCCTCACAGCACTGAGGCAGAGGATTTTGGCAGTACCTGCTCTTCCTTCGTGCCTTTTGCCTGCAGAGTCACCTCCTGCTGTGCCCTCAGCTGGAGGACAGAACTCAGTCACTGCAGAAGGTTGCAAGCAAGAGGCTGATTACAGTGCACAATTAAGAGGCATGTCCCTGCAGATTGGTGCATCACATAACCTTCCATGTTCAAAAGGTCAAACACAGTGGGAAGTTGGATTCCTGTCACTGGGAAGCTCACTGCTGGTTCTTGTCTTTTGGGGAATGCACATGTATACATTTAGATTTAATTGCAAGTGGCAAACCAGAATGCCAAGGAGCTGACAGCAAGCTGGTCCTCTGCAAGCACATGAGCTTCAGTCACCAGCTCAGGCCAGGAAAAAAAACCCCACAACTTTATGAGCCTGGGAAGGTGATAAACTTCTCTACAAGGGTATAAGGATGTTCCTCAGCTGCAAGTGTGACTTGCATATTGTCTTTGAGACATCTGGCTCAAACCCAGGCTTTATACCATGAGTGCGACGTGCCTTTAATTTACACCACATTTGCAGGACTTTTCTGCTGAGTTGAACAATATTTGAGTTTGGAGACGCAAAGCTCCACCTGACTTTTCAGACCTATGCAATTTTAGGTTACTGTCTGAAATGGAGACTTAGAGCCCTGTGTGAGCACACCTAACCCAAGAGAATAAAAGTGAACACACAGTGAACACCCAACTCTCCCTAAACACTGATCCAAATCCATTCCCATTCCACCTGCGCTTCCCTGCTCCCAGCTGGTACCACAGGAATAAAAACAGGCTACTGCTGCAGACCTCATAGGCTAAGTTTCGTCTCTGTAAATAAAACCAGTGGCATTTTCCCTTTGAACAACCTTTAGCAGGTTGAGCCTGCCTCTGGGAATGGTATTTCCTTTACAGGAACCTGTCTGAAGAATAATTCACACAGAGCCACTAAAGCTGAGAAAAACCTCCATGGAGAGCAGCCCCCGAGTCTGCTCCAGGAGGTGAGTGCCACTCACTTTGATCAGCAAACCCTCCCGTAAGATCCAGCATAGCCTAACACATTGGCTCCATTCCTGAGAATTTCTCATGCCAGGATCCAAACTGGCTAAATTCATTGTACCTTCATGGACAAATCAATGAATAAACATATATCTGAGTTCTGTTCTTCCCCCGTCTTCAAGGGGTTTGAAGGAGTCTGTGCTGATATTTGGGCCAGCTGTTGCCAGATGCTTAAAACTGCAGGGTAACCCCCAAATCAAATTGGAAGTGGTGGGTTTGCACAGTCTAATCAGAGAAAGACAGACACTCTTAAAAATATTTCTGCTCAGACTTTTCTTTCTGTCTCAGAGGAATAAAACATTTTGCAATGAGGTTGAATTTCCCTTTTCATGATGCCTTCACTGGAGAGGGAGCACTCTCCCAGGCTCCAAAGACAAAAGATTTAAAAAAAACCCCAAAACCTTTCATGTCTAATTCCAGTTCAGCTTCTGTTACGACTCCCTGTCTTGGGCTCTATACCAGGATTTCCTTTGCCTTCTGAAGCAAGAGTAAACTCAAGTATTAAACAAAACCTTCTATTTAAAAAGAAAACAATTGAACTTTTCATGTCTGAATGTACACATTTGTTCCAGAAATTTAAACTTAATCTATCATCTCTAACATCTCTATCAAAAAACCACGTTGAATAAAACGGGGGGCTTTTCCATAAACTAATAAATTCAAAACTTAATACACAGCAAAAAAATTTTTATACTACCCAGGACCAGAAGGATGTAGAAAGAAGTTTAACATGCAGAAGGAGATGACGAAGGAAACTTGTGCTGTTTGTTCCTGCCAGGACAGTGCTCCAAATCCCCCAAGAAAGGTATTACTTCCTAAAGCACAAGTGTTACTTTCAAATGAGCTTAAAATCGCACCAGCACTCACCAAACACACACGAGCTCACAGACACAGAGCCACAGAATGTCAGGAGCAACTCCTGGAAGACTTTCAGTTCATTTCGACTTGCAGTATTATATTCAAAGCCTACAGCTCATTTCTGAAGGCACCTGTGCAGGTGTGGAGCCCCATTCTCACATCCTCATCCACAATGCAGCAAGTCTGACTTCACTGGGATATTTGAGTTACTGTAGAATCCACAGCACAACACCCCAGCACATTTTTCTCCAGGGCAGAAATCTGGTACTGTTCCACAAAGCACCTTTTTGGTTTAGGTAATAACAGGCCAGAGCCAAGGCCCCAGCACTGCACAGCCCCAAGAGCAAGGGCATTTCGGGCACTGAAATTAAAAAAGTAGTAACTTCTGGCTCTATAATTATAAGCTGCATCATTATGCATGTGCACGATGGAAGGAGAGGACAAACTGAGGTCACCCAGGAAACTTTGATGCTGGCATTTCTTCACCTCCAAGTGTCTGACTTTGCAGCTTTAATCATATTCTTGTCAGGAAGGGGGTTTTGTTTAATTTATATATAGATTATGGGTTGCTGTCTATTGGCAGACACCCGCAGTATTGGCTGAATGCAGTTTAAACAGCAAACCTTCCCTCTGTTGGAAACACCTGTTTCAGCTAAAAGACCATTTCATTGCAGGTGTTACTCACACTGTGAATGAAATAGGAGCCTAATTTTGATTCCAATATGCCCAGGGAAGGCAGCATCATTCCATATGTCCATCAAAAGTTACTAACTGGATCATAACAGAATAGGGAATGGTGCATCTGACCTTTCTTTTAAGTTACTATCACAGACTTTTAATGGATTTCTCGAAAGTTATTTTATTCCTGTAATATCCATGTTAATAACAATCAGCCCCTTACAGTGAGTTATCACAGTGCTTAAACAAAGCTGATACCTGCAAACAGTCTGCTGAGGTATCAAGACCTGCCTTGTCCCTAAAGAAAGGCTTAGATGGAGACAAATATATTGACTGGTAGAGATAAGGTAATGATATCAACAGAGTTCATCAATTGTTTTAAATGTGGCAGAATTTAAGTGGGGATATAAAGTCACTTTACAGCATGTCCTGTGGTTAAACAGGCATAAGCTGATCTTTTGCATCTCCCACACTTGGTTTGTGTGTGATGGATATTGGCTGAGAGGTGCAGGGCACTGAGCTGTTACACATGCTGTGAACCTGCAGCGATTATCTCGTGAGATCCTGCAGCCACCTATCACGATTAATGTGAGATTTGCAGGCAAGGCTGGAGAGCAGCACAAGGGAACTGGTTCCTAAGCCACTGTTAAATTACCACTTCAGTGGTAACTGAACCTTTTTAAAGATATCTGCTTTTTATTATTTCTAAATTAGGAATGAATAAACTGTTCTTCATTCAGTAGGAAGGAAAAAACCTCATTACTATCAAACGCTGTAATTAATAGTTTGTTATTAATCATTGCTCCAGTGGGTCTCAGCATCTGCTGTGTATATATAACATTTTTTTGCCACTGGAGGCAAAATGTCAATAAGAGGAGCGGAAAATGTCTGCTCCTTCCTGGGAGAGGTGCAATACACACAACAGTGATAGGAGCTCCCTAACCATCTCCCTTGGAGCATGTCTCAGTCCCATGCTGTGGGACCATCCCTAAGTTCAAGCCAAGTGTTTGGGCTTTAGCCTTTTCTGCACAGAAAGAGGTGAGTTCTGACGCCATGCAGTTTATAACATCCTCCCATTTTCCCTGGTCCCAGAAAAGAGTTCTCAGACCCTGCCAGAGTGAGAACAGAGCCCTGCCTGCCACCAACCCTTTGGCCATTATCCCTCTTTACTCCACTTAATCAGCTAAATGCCATCATGTGAGCTACACTTTACAGAAATCAATGTATAACTAAGTTACAAGCACAGGAAATTAGCTACAAATAGCAAAGGCATTCTTCCAGCGAGGATTCAAATTTTTTCTATCATGACATGGTTTTATTGTCGTTTCTTAAATATAATTATATATAGTTGGCACTAAACTGAGTTTACAACCGGCTCTAATTCCATGTTCTCATTTATTTTTCTGCCCCAAACAGCCTAACTGCCAATAACAGGAAAAAAATCTGTTATACTTAATTCAGAAACAGCAACTTAAATACCGTAACCTTTAATACTGGGCATTGCAAAAGACACACAGCTATGTGCTATGCTATCCCCACTCACTCAGTGTATGCAACAGCTGTGCAATACAAGCCACTCAAGACACCAAAAGCTATTGGAAATGGAGCATGGATGGATCATGCCAATACTATGTGTTATCCATCCTTTTACCTGGCATTTGGCCAAACCCAATAAAACTACTTGCCATGAGATGTTTTTTCTTTTTTACAAGTAGAAATGCTGCAAACAAACCACTGCCATGTTTTTTTCTTTTGCAGGAAGGGGCAATTTGCTCCTGCTCATTCCAACAGGGAAAGTCTCAGCACTTCTCCAGATCTGCTGCTCCTGGGTGACAGCAGCAGAGAGGCTCTGCCTTTTACCATTACAATAAAGAGGATTCTCACCGTGCACTGCACTGAAACACTTGCAGATGCCCGTTCGTTATCTGCACTGTCTGGTTGCTTTCTGCAGATCCCATTTTCACACATTCTTCACAACGCCACCGCTGCTGAGTTTCATCTGGCCACGTCCAACATGCAGACACACGATTTCCTGTTACAGAGAATCCCACAGATTCCTTCCACCCAGCACTGAAGTAGAAGCTTTTGGATAATTATCTGTGCTCTGCCAGAGCTGTCAGATTTCACAACAGAGATGATCCTCTGGCTCAGGGTCTCGCTGCCACTTGCTTTGGCACATGGCAGGGGGGACTAGTGTGACACAGAGCTCCTGGCAGGGAGGGCAGAGGCACCAGCAAAGCTGCTAAACAGCTCCAGTGCCTCCAGCCATCACTCCGGATGGTTTGCCACCACCACCACAGCACATCCCAGTCTCACATCCAGGATTCTGTTGGCACCAAAGAGCACTGTTGATATTTACCCTGATTCTCTAAAAGTTAGCGGCGAAGGAAATGAAATACCAAACAAGGAGTAAGACTGTCTGCTCAGGATGACAAAGCCAGGAAGATTATTTCATCAAGAGATTAAACCTGTCTCCTTCACAGATAATGATATTTGAGATGACACTGAGAAACCATTTTTACTATTCCAGAGATCCTTTTCGGTCTGTGAAGACACCACCATCAGGGCTGTTGGATACGCCTACATCTCTCCAACCTCCCATCTCCTACAGAACTCACCTCTACACTACCCAAACTGTACACACGACAGCACAGTGGCTGATCAGCTCCAGTGTGTGGCCTCCCCTGGGCCTGCATGCAGCCACACGCTGCAGACCCAATCCCAGGGCCTTGGGGCAGAACACATCATTTCTTGCTGGAAAGGCAGTTGGAAGGCTGGCTACACTGTTTATCATGTCCTTTCAGTTATTTGAGAATATTTACTGGGAGGTGCCAACACAAGGCAGTTTTTCACTGCTTTTCCTTAGTTGTTGCCCACACCTAGGGATGCTGCACTGAGCCTTCCTGGGAATCCATCAGACACACCTCTCCTGCCAAGACTAGCCCAGGAAACTGTGGCTGGTATAAGGAAAAAGGCATCCCACAAAGCAAATGGTGAATTCATGGCAGCATTTAGCATAGGAAAAACACCAAAGGTCCTTCTTGAATGAGATCTGCATCTGCCAATGGCTGTACAGAGAGCAAAAAAATAGCGTGGTGTAAGGAGGGACACACAGAAAGGCTCTCAGGAATGTTTCTGCCCAAGAAGGAATCTTTCCCTGGGAGTCTGCAAAAAAACATTCTTTGTCTTGCCTGCTGCCCCATTTACTGTGCCCTGCACAGGTCAAGGGAAGTCAGGCCAGAATGTTCAGGTACAACTGAACACAATTTTCCATCCCCAGGCTCCAAAGGAACATGGGCACCACACTACTATGGACACCTTCACAGGGGCTCAGACCAGGATCTGTCCCTTCTGCAAAGTTCCAAGGGTGTTCCCTTCCTCCCTCTGCACAGCACAAACAAGGTTTCCTGAGCAGATGACTGCACCATTTTGGAGCACTTTCCCCCACTGCTGAGGGCACCTCTGCAGGCTGTGAGTACTCTGTCCAGAGTTTCCACCAAAGTCATATGAATTTTGAAACAGTGACTCTGCAGCCTTGGCCAAGGATTTCAGCTGCATTCCCCAAGCGTTATGCTCACTGTGCTAAAAAGCACCTGCAAAGCAGTTCTTTGTGATATTTACTTTGTAAAATTAAAGCACGGGGAGGGGGGAAAAAATCAGTTTCTTTCTGTTATCCCTTAGTTTGAGTAAGCAGTCAATTGTAAATGTCAAACACCACCAAGGTGTTAGAAAAGGATCACACTGAAAAATTCCCTCTTCTAGGCCAGAGCCCAACTTCTCACCAGCCCCCAAACTGCTCTAGTTGCACATACAACATCCTACATTGAGACCATGTACTGTAAAGCCTAATTTAGCTGCCACAACTCCAGTAGTGTGGGAGTCAGAGACTCCAACAGCACAAATGCAGAGGGTTCACTCTATGCTAAATTTTAGGAAGCACTCCCCTGTTTCAGACAGCTCTGCTCAGGTTCAAAGCAGGGAACAGGCAATATTGTGAGATCCGAGCTCATTAGAGGAGCAGGTGGGGATGTCTGCAGCTGAATAAGCAGGTTGCTTTGGGAATAACATGAAACAGATGTCCTATCTTTGCACTCCCTGAACATTTTCTTCAAATAAATTGCAAGTGCAGGGTTTAAGGCTGAGTCTGTCATTTATCTCTTTAGCAACCCCTCTTCTGTTTTCTGCCTGTTTTCTTTCAGGGGAGCAAATCGTTTTTGTTAAAGGATGACTTTAAAAGCTAAAGAGCTAAAAAGGCTTGTTGATTAAGCAAGGGAAATGAAGGGCTCCCTGCTAAATGAGTTTAGTGAAGTTTCAGGGAGAAAATACCAGGAGGTGCTCTGCACACGGTCCAGGACAGACACACAGCAAAGCTCACTGAAGAAACCACATACCAGGCTTTACTGAGGGCACTTCCCTTCAAGATATTTTCCCAGCAACATTTACTCTTCAGGCTGGGGAGAGAGTTGGGTTTTTACATATGCTAAGCAAAGCTTGAAGTCTGTTATTTCAACACAGAATACACTTATTTATATCAAATGTCTGATACAGATGACAGGACACTGGTTCTGATTACACACCCAAGACCTGGGAAGTACTCAGGCAGGGCTAGAACCATATTTACCAAAAATTGGCTCTTTTTAAGTAAGAGATTACATTACTTAAAGCACATGCTAAGGAGGCTTGACTCCTGTTCATTCATGAGCATTTTGCTTTGAAAGACCAAAGAACCCAGCATTCTACAAACAAGCAATGTTCTGGGATGTGTCTTTTTGGAGACACTCACTGCCTCTACCAAAAAGTAGCTACTGATCATCAGCAAGTCCCTACCACTCACCACCTACAAGGGTTCCAATGAGGTTCTTTCAAGTTAGGCATCCAGTGCCCTTTGTCAAGGTCCAGGATTCAAAACAGGCAACAAACTTCTGAAGATTTATCAGTGCAAAAAACCCCCCAAAAAAACAGGTCTACCATCTTAACCCACAGTGATGTGTCTCTACTACCTATGCTGCTGGAACAACCTTTCCTACCTGCAATTCTGTTAATAATGTGCCCAACTCAAAACTGTGCAAAAGAAACTTCCAAAAACCTGCACAGAGGATTAGTTCAAGTCTCAAGACAAAGAGGCAATAACTCACTGACTCCATTAGCACTCCCAGAAGCTCATGCAAAATAAATTCCATGGGAGTTTCCAAAAATGTCAGATGACAATAATACCTTAGTGAGGCAGAGCATCTTTTATGCATCCTGCTCATTAGCTGCAAAGCCTGTCTGCATGACTGTTTTTTCTCATTTGAATTAATCACACTGTATATTATGAAGAGACCCCACTGAGCCCTTTGGTACATAAAGCATTTAAAAGATGTTATTAAAAAAGTTATTTTGGAAATTTGCAATTACATATCTATTTGTACACTTGCATTTATTGCTTCTCTTACTGTCAGTCTGTGCCAAGGGAAAGACAGGAGCATTTTACACAGGCAGAGATTTGGAGCCATGATAGGAATGTTTACAAGGAAGTAACAGCCCTATCCTTGTGAAAGGCTATACATTTTACAATACAGTTATGTTTGGCATAAGTAGATTTGTCAAACTATTTTATATTAAGTTTATATTGTTCACCCTTGACCTACCTATAGGCAACAGCATAAAATGTGCAGCCAGACCTTACAGTGAGGCTTAGGTACTGATTTTTGGGCTACAACCTTGATTTTGGGTACAAGACAAGAATAATTTCTTCCCATTGGGATATCACCCTGCTACTGTGATTAAAAGCAGGAGAATATCAGAGTATGAATTTCACAGCTCTAAATCTCATGAAGTTTGTCAGAAACAACAAACAGGTTTCACTCAGGCACCCACGGACGGTGTTAGTAAAGGTTGACACAAGGGCAACAGATCCAAGAGTTAAATGGATAACATGACATCTCCAGCAGTTTTTTTACTCATTCATTATCAGTGCATTTTTAGAATCACCACATAACCCTGCCCACCCTTCCCCTCAGGGATATCAGTCTCAAGTCATTCATCAGCAGAATATTGTCACATTTTACAATACCACCCTTAAAACCAAGAGATCTCAACTGGACAGTGCTGGAGGTTATTGATTTTGAACCACTGATGCAGCAGACAGCCTCCCCCAGCAGGAGAGACACCCAAGGTCAAACGCCTTCTTAAAATACACATTTGGCTACCAGGAGTTTCATTAAGTCCAATAAACCATCAGGTATTGACCGGAGGCACTATTTATAAATAATCAGCCCATACAGTGCTGACCCCTTTCTTTCCTTTAATGAAATTTGCTTCCTCTTGTCAGTGTCAGGTATTCTGAGTTGGCAAAATGCTGTGACCTCTCCCATGCTAAAAATGAAACTGTATAAAGACTGTCATAAAAGCCCAACACCAGCAACAGTTCCTGGAAATAGCATATATCTGTTTAGGTAATACAAACAAGATGTCAAGTCTTTAGAAGCGTAAGCTGCTAAACTAAGCACCAAACCACCCCTAGACTCCTGTGCACCACAGAGAGTGAGGGAGCTCTTTCATTCAGCCTCGCTCAAATAAATAATGTATCATGCACAAGCAAATTTTGAATTGCTGCAGCAGTGACAACAACTCATCCTGAATTACGACATTCAAGAATTAAAGCTCTCCCTCTCTGTGCGGCCCCTAAAGGGAAAGCATTTCCTAAAGACAGGGTTTCTTGCACAGGAGCTGCGGTGTCTCGCAGCACTGCGGGTCCAGCCAGGCAAGGGCAGGACCACAGCAAAGCCTTCTGCTCCGGGCTCCCAGTGCAGGGCCAGTATCCTGCTGTGCTCACGCCACCACACTTCTGGGTCAGCATTTCTTCCTCCTCCTTATCCCAGAATTGACAGGAGCTTTACCCGCCACAGACTAGCAAAAACTCATGTTGAGTTAGTAGTCCTTTATTTCCCTACCTACTTTCCTTATTGTATTCTGTATGCCACAGTGGCAGAGGTAGGGATTCCTCTTCCTCCTCCTGAGCTAGTTTGCTCACCTGACCTTTAAATTCTCCTGCATCATCCATAAGGCGGGTAGGGATGGGGAATCACAGCACAAAAAATCCGGGAAACATAAGCTTATCCCTTCAGGCCATGCTATATTTAGCAGCTCCCTGGTGTGCTGCGATGTTTCTAATTGCTGTTGTCAGAATATATGCAGGAGAGGGAGCTGCTGTTTTACAGAGGAGGAACCCTTCCTGCCCAGGTATTAAGTGTGTGACTGTCACTGGACCAGTTATCAGGAGCAGGAATTGCCAGGGTGCAACACAGCA
Source organism: Dendrocincla fuliginosa (assembly GCA_035047845.1). Taxonomy (NCBI): domain Eukaryota; kingdom Metazoa; phylum Chordata; class Aves; order Passeriformes; family Dendrocolaptidae; genus Dendrocincla; species Dendrocincla fuliginosa. Next base: position 3,672,398 of record JAWWMO010000121.1, read on the forward strand.
CCCAGACTCTTATTTCCCTAAGGAAATCCCTACTATACCTGCCATAAAAACTGCCTAGGTTTGTTTCCACACCCCCCCATTCTCACAGCAAGGGGTGTATTTCTGGACTGTGTGTGCATATTTATACCCACCACGCTGCATCGGGACACTGTGATTTGCAAGCGAGCAGTGCTCAGTGACACCACATTTGTAACGAATATGGGGGATGGAGAGATAAGGAGTCATTACAAGGCAAGATTAAACCCCTTCGGCTGATCTGTATTGATTTTGTTTTTGCAGCACTGCCCGCTCGTACATCCTTCCCTTCCCAGGCGCTGCTGGGCAGGCGGGGGCACGACTGGGCTGAGAGCACGGAATACAGGATAGATTTGTGGAGCAGAGCAAGGGCCGCCGGCATCCTTGAGTGGTTACAAATTACAGACCTCTCAGCAGGGGAGCGGGCTGGAGCCAGGATCCAGCTTTTAGCGTGCCAGAGCCAAGTACAGCTAAATTACACTCTCATCTGCTCTACCAAACAGCCCCTGTGGCAGACAGAGCCTCCAGCAGGGCCTTGCCCTGTGGGTCTGTGCCATGTGCACAAGGTACAGGCTGCAGGAAGGAGAATTGCTCACTTAGACAAAGTTTAGCCCTTTTCCAAGTGTATGTCCACGTGGAACAGCCAAAAATCACCTTGGGGAGCAGTGCAGGACCCGAGGGAGGGTTCTGACACCTGATCCTCAGCAGCCATAGGTGCTGCAGTGGTGCCTCAGCCTCTGCACCAGCACGGAAATCCTTTCCTTTGCAGCCCAGTCAAACTGACCCAGGAGCACTTCCCGTGTGACCAGCTACTCCCTCCTGACTGAAAAGTAGCACAGGATTTGAAAGCAGAAATTATTTTCAGCCTTGTTAGCATTTGCCAAGCACCATTCCAACCCGAACATTATAGATGTTTAATAGGTCCACACTGAAACTCTTTGAACCTTGTAATCAATACAGCTGAGCCACTGCACAAAATTTCCCATTGATCTGCGTTTCGCTTCATTAAACGTTAGTTTTACAAGGTCTAGAAATGGGCCTGCTTAAAATTGTTTAACAACCTGTGGCTGCATCATCAGCTCTAAATGGCCACGCAAGACTGACTGCAGGAAAACCTGCTAGTTAGTAATTTCTTGCCTTACAACAATATCAAACTCCCTTTTAAAAGCCTGTAGCATTGAGGAATATCAAGCATGATGACAACCACTTAGAGAAAGCAAGAGCACAGGCATGAAAACTTAAACCCCCTTTTTCTGTGGGCCCCAAGGAGGGACTTTCTTCAAACTTCAGATTTTTTAAAAACATACCAGCTCCTCTGGAGGAAGCAGGCACACGCCATTAGTCTTCTAAAGACCACACAAATCTGAAGTGGGCTAAACCACACAGATTTGCAGAGTAACAACATGCACACTCAGCAAATCAATCATCAATTCCACTTTTTGGCTTCTCGATCCACAGAGTTAAGAGTGAAACACAAACCCTCAACTCTTGCTACACCAGGATGGCTGAGAGGGTCTACTGAGCCCTTAGTCCACAGGGAATGTTTTCCATGGGATAAGCCATGAGGGCTCATAGCAAATCATCACTCTCCTACCACTACTAACACACTTACCTTGTGGACAAGTGTAGTATTTTAGTACAAATGGGTTTATGTACTAGTATTCCCTCCTTTCTACGGCCTTGGGTCGCCAGACTCTATGTTTTCCCTTCCACACCCAAAAACTAGGAATGGAGAAAAATATTGTACGTTCATTGCAGAGGGGAAAAAAAAGTTCCACATCCACAGGATTCCTTTGTGCTTTGGTTAAAGCTTGGACTTTCCTCTTTATTCTCATCTCGCATTAACTTATTAAGCCCAGCCAGGATAAAATTCATAGCAAATCTTGAAGCAGGTAAAAATTAATTTATGCAAACAATAGATATATTGCACAAACCATCAGATAGGAATCAGCATTCTTTAAAATTAAAACATATATTTTTTAAAGCATACCAGTTGCTGAGGAACTTTGCCATCTGCCAATGCAGTCCTCCTGGAGCAAAGAGCCCCAGGGAGGGCCCTCCTTGCTTCCTGCACAATGCCTGGGTGCTCCTCTCAGCCTTCAGATGAAGGGTTCCTGCTCGAGGATGCGGAATCAGAGAATTAGGCCAGGTTTACAGCCCAGAAACAGCAGCTCTCCCAGTCACAAAGCAAATAATTAGACACTGCAAAACCACAGAAAATGTCCTTTTTGCTCTGGCACTTCACATTTCAGAGCCGTGAGCTGGCCCAATACCAAAATCTCCCAGATGCCGTTTCTAAGATGTCACACTGTCATTATTCACTCCCCTGCCAACAAATGGGTGTTGTTAAAATTTGAGGGAAACCCCTGTTGGTTGCTACGAGCTCCACGGCCAGTTAGGAGACACACACGCACACACATGTATATATATATGAATCACAGAATACTCCAGGTTGGAAGGGACCCACAAGGATCATATTCAGATTTAGAGACCTGCACTGCACAGAGTGATCAAAACCACCCCTGCAATACGCCCCAGGGAAGTTGACATCACCTGCTATGGTGATGTTGCCTTAAGGAGCGAGGAAAAAAAAACTGCAGACAACTTTTTAGTAGGAGATAAGATAAGTGAGCAGGAGCTTTAATGAGCTATGAAGCTCCAGGAATACATTCACACAGGAATTCCCCAATTCTAACCTTTCAGAACTAAGTTACAAGATTTATATTAGTGTCCATCCAATCCCATTCTGTTATTTCCCTCAGTCCTGCCCCGTTC
>JAWWMO010000121.1:3675287-3739818 GCA_035047845.1 Dendrocincla fuliginosa
TAGTACATTAGATCTACAATAATTTCTAACATCTATAAAACTGAAAAATCAAAAATCAAAGAAACCCTTCGGCATCAGTGACATTAGCAAAAATGTTTAGAAAATTCTCTTTTGTACATTATTTCTCTCCATTCCCCAGCTCTGCTTTGAGGCATGGCAACAGCAGAGGCCGGGAAGTGGAATCTTGGACTTAGAGCAACGCAGTGTTTATTGCCACTGTCTGCAGGATAAATGCTGTTTCTCTGACAGATTGACATTCATACACAAAACAAACATACTCCTACAGGATAAAAGGAGTGGGAAGCTGCTCCAGCCACAGCCCAGCATGATTTTGCAAGGCCCGGCAGCCTCTGCCAACTCTCCTGGCACAGCCACAAAACCAACTCCAGCATCAAGGCAGGAAAGGAGCGGGACTGGGATGAGCTCTCATTTGCAAAGTTCTGTTCCTCTGAGCATCAACAAAACACAGATGGTCTTTTCTCTGAGTGAAGACCGTTCTACACCTGGAAAACTCAGTTTGGGAAGAGAAACCAGAAGGCAAAGGGGAGAAATCTGTTTGTACAAGTGCTTTGTAAACCCCTCTAATCAGCAGCGAATGTTCCTGTGCGCAGCAGTAACATGTGCAAACCAAACCTGTCTCCCAAACAAATAAAGGCATTTCTTCATGTAAATAAATATTTCACATTGACTTAAACAAAAAAAAACAAACAGGCACTTGTTGGAATTTTTACAATATTTTCAAATAGAGGAAAAACGTGTTAATAATAATGGTGTTAATGAAGGCATTTGGGGTCTGCCTTTCTTTTCTGAAATCATTTGAAGGACTAGGGCTGAAGTCAGAAGCAGACTGGAGGGACCTTCCCTCAGGAGCAGCTCAAACAGGAGGATTGTTCTGAGCAGCATTCCCAAGGAAAGGCCATCAAGCACTCCCAGATGCCTCCCAGTAGGACCACAAAAAATAATACCCTGTACTAACATAAACACTAAGCTAAGACCAAAGAAACTAAGTGTGGTTTTAGCCCCAGGCTCCACAAACCTGAAGTACGTAGTCACCTGTCTCTACCAACTTGCCAGATGAAATTGATTTTTAAACCTTTTTAATTACTACATTTGACAATCTCCATGTAATTTACCTACTCCTTGGGAAATCTCAACAGTCACGCCAAAACAAGAATAGAAAATGCATCATTTTGAGGTAATTTTCCAGTCATTTATACCCATAAAATCCCAGTTAACAGCTCAGTGCCTGTAATGCAGCAATAGAAACATGAAGGGATTTGGGTCCTTTAAGTCAGTATCTGGTAAACCAGCATAAACTTTCTGGTGGGTTAGAATATTGTACAGACTGCTCAAGTAAATGAAAATAGAATAAAAAACTGGGTTTGTGTGCAGTTATAGTCCAGATAAGACTCCAGCATGGAAGTCATATTTTCCTGCCCTTTGGCCTTCTTTATTTCTCTATAAAGAATGAAAACCTACAGAACACATCTGAGGAGAGAGTTACTTTGGACCAGTTCCACAGCTCTCTTCTAATACTATCCCTTAATTTAATAATTTCAGCTCCTGTTGTTCAGGCCACCAGAATTCTGAACTTAGTAATGTGTGAAATAGGACTTACAAATGTGGTTAATAGGCAGTTTAGCCCGAAACCTTTTAGAGAACATATTTAATTACTCCTAGGGAAGAAAAAACAAAAAGTCTGCCTAATAGTTCCTCCCCATCCAAACAAATAGCATGAGGTAATTACACTAAATATCTTCCCCTCTTGCAATCTCTCTCATTTATGGACTTGGCTGTTTATATAGTTTCTGTGATGACATAAAATTAAAATGCAGGAAATATGACTTAGGACACAAGTTTTATACTGTGCATTCAGAAGGTTTTCCTCAGTCTTTGACACTGACAGCTGCTGATGCACAGTTAACCACAAGCAAAGGCACAAATTATTTATGTAGATCCCATTCAGCCCAAGAAAAGTTTTCTCCCTCTATGGCACAAATGACTGGAAATCTCCAAATTCAAACCATTTTTTCCCCTCCTCCCAGCTCAGCATTTTCTGTATCTATGACAAGTATCTGCACTAGGATTGGGGGTCCAGGTCCTGGCAGCATTGTGAGGGGAGATGGAGGCTGTGAGGGGCCATGGAGGGAAAAGGGGGGGACAAGGAGGCTGAGAAGAGATGAAGGCTGCGATGGGGCTGCAAGGGGAGATGGAGGGCTGTGAGAGGAAATGGAGGAAGATGGACATTGTCGGGGTCTGTGAGGGGGTTCTGAAAGGAAACAAATGGGCTCTGCTGGGAAATGATGGCTCTGAGTGGGTTCGGAGGGGAGAGGAGGGCTCTGAGTGGGTCCTGAGGGCTCTGCGTGGGTCCTGAGGGGAGATGGGGACCGTGAGGGAGCTCTGAGGGCAGAGGAGGGCCCTGAGGGCTGAGTGGGTCCTGAGGGCAGAGGAGGGCCCTGAGGGCTGAGTGGGTTCTGAGGGCTGAGTGGGTCCTGAGGGCAGAGGAGGGCCCTGAGGGCAGAGGAGGGCCCTGAGGGGGCTGTGAGGGAAAAGGGGCGGGGCATCTCCCCTCTCCCCCCGGCTCTGCCCTGTGAAGGAACACCGAGGAACGGCGGGGACGGGAACACCCCAACAGCCCCAAAAACCCCATCCGAACCCCCAACAGCCCCCAAAAACCCCATCCGAACCCTCAGACACCCTATCCACACCCCCAGGAGGCGAGTCCCGGGACAGGGACACGGGCAGGACCGACACGGTCCCTTCCTCACCCGGGCGAGCACCTGAGCGTCAATTAATTCGTCAAGATCAAAGATAAAGCCTTATCAGCGCTAGTCTGGGCACTGATCGCTGTCTGACTGTTGTCAAATGCCTCCTGTCTGCATTGCTGCTCTTTCCTGCTAAGGCAGGGATGTCAGGAGGGGAAATCCAAGCCCACGGTCACAGGAATACCGATTAAAGGCAGCGCTCCAAAGGGCCGAGGGAAGCGGCTCCAGAGCCTCAAGTAGCCTCTTCTTCACTTATTGGCCGCACGTAAGTTCAGCATTGCTTCCCTTTAGCACGGGAGGAAACTAAACCCTCCCCTCAACACAAAGGAAGAGTGCCCAGGTGACACATCCAAGCCCCCAAATACTCCAGAATCTTTAGAGAGAAGCCGAAGTGATGCTGCAAAATGGCCGTAATAGGCTTAAAAAATAAAAACCAACGAGTGTGAAAGTCACAACAGAAAGAAAAAAAATAAACCACCCTGTCTTAACAGCCTAAAGTCAGAACATACAAGACTACTCGTAAAGAAGGCTTTAAAATGAGTTTCATCATTTGTGTGATTGAAGAAAAGGCTTTATTCAAGACATCCCTCATCTTGCACCTAATTGCAAGCACATGTTGGGGCTCCAGCCTCCAGCAATGGGTTAATTCTCCACTCATTTCACAGGATTAGAACTACAATTTTTTTTTCCCCAGGAAATGTTGTGTTATTGTGAGGCCCATCCAGACATGCTATTTCATAATTAATACTAAATAAAAAGCGAATTCTCTCCTTTGTCTAAATAGTTTGCTTTGGCTCAGCGAGGAGCAGCAATTAGCAGGACGGCCTCCCTGAACACATTTGATCTGCTACAGGGTTTCCTGCTGCTGATCAGAACAACGAACCTGATTTCACACAATCCATGGGGTTTATGTTGGCTGATGTGCTATAATTAAAATGATCTTTTCTCTTTTTTTAACTCTCCCAAGGGCTTTGTTTATCTGCTTGTGCTTTCTCATGGAGAGACAGGCACGTACCTAATTTAGCAGTTTGGCTGATTTACACTCCTGCTCTTTACCAGCTCCCTTTGTAGCTTTCACTGTTTGTAGTTTGGTGCAGAAACCGGGGCCTGTTATCATCTGTGTTTTAGGGCTGTTTTATTAGCAGGAGTAGAGGAACAGTTCCCATGGAAACATTCCCATGTTTCATGGTGTGCTTTTCCTGGGACTCCCAAGGCTGGGCAGGGTGGGCTCTGGGCCTTTCTAATGGGCACACACAGCAGCATGTGGACACTTCCCCTTCAGCAGGGGAGGGAAATATCGTATTTTTAGATTATTTCCTCTCTTTCAAAGTCTCATGCCTGTGAAAACAGAGCAGCCTGACAGCCCCGTGCCACTGACTGATGTCCTGGCCAGTTCCCATCGCTCTGACAACCAACCAGATCCTCTTGTGAAAGGCCACCTCAAAAGCCAATGTTTTCCTTTCTCTCTGACCTTTACACTTAAGCCAGGAGTGATGCCGTGGTTTAACAGGGCTCAGCACACTGGCCTGAGCCAAGGTGTCCTTGTGTCCCCAGGGACTTCCAAAGATTCTTCCATCGGCCCCCTCCTGCTCTACAGGTGAGGTGCTCAGGCCTGGGCATCACCACCGCCCCCAGCATTTACCAAGAGCAAAGATGAAAACCCCAAATAAAGCCACCTGTGAAAAGGTCAAACCCCTTTCTCCCAGGCCTGAATGACTGCCACACACAGGTGAGTTCAGAGCAAATGAGTTGCTGCACCAGCTAAACACTGAGATTCACCTGCAGCCTGGATCCCCACCCCTCTTCCCTTTGTCCTCTTTCTTTGCAGAGGCTGGGGAGGGGTTCCCAATATTTTTTTTCACCTGAAGACTTGTAAATTCTTCTTAAAATGTATTCACACTACTAGGGGAAAATCCTCAAAGAAACCTCAAACTTCAGGGCCACAGCTTTGAAGAAATCATTATAACAAGTTCTTATTCAAGGGGAGAGTAATTATCATGTTCTAACAAACGTATTAAATAATTCAGCATTATTATTTTGGCACTTCTTTGTAAACCAGGTGTTTAGGAAACTGTTTCAGACAGAAGGACACAGTGCAATCCCTGGGGTCCTTCCCCACCAGCCACGGCATGAGGAGAACCACTAATCTTGGACAAGGAACCAGCACAGCCCTCAAATCAACCTCACAAGATATTATGGTTTTACTTATTTTTCATCATTCTCATCAATATTTCTCAATTTTCTAATTACTCCCATGGAAGTGGCTGAGCTTTCTCAGTTAAGGAAGACTCAAGCAAGGGTTATGTCTCTGGTCCATGTTATCTCTTAAGCTTTTAAAACATTTTTATTTCCATAAAACTATGTAAAAGCTGATTTTTAATCACACCACCGTTTTTGCATTGCCTGTTTGCTGGTTGATTAATGAATGCAGAACCTCTCTTTACTCAATCCAGGCAGAGCTGTTCTTACCTTCAGGATTTTGGATGACCAGAGCTGCAGGAGGTGCTGGCTGGGGGGGAGATCCCTGTGCATGTTGTCCACCTGAGCCTGCAAAACACAAGTGTGAAGACAGGAGGGTTTGAGGGAAAAAATGGCTAAGCCACTTCTGTACCAAACTGGTGAGATCAGTAGAAATAATTCACAACAAAAAAAGCACCCTGGGATTTATTTCAAAGACATTTAAAGAATTAAACAAACCAGTGCCCTGGCAGGGGTGGTGTTTGCTGGGGAGGCAGCACAGAGCCTGAGGGCCATTTGGTGTTGGAGAGGTTGGGGCAGCACAAAGAAGAGCAGGGCTGGGTGCTGAAAACATTAAAAAGGGCACACTGGCCTTGTGCCACATTCATAAACATGTCCATCAACTGCAGCCTTTGGGGAACAGGCTCTACTGAAACCAGTCACTCACTGAAAACAAAGTGCCATTCTTTACCTTCTACTCCTTCAGCAAAGCAGCTTTTTGCAGTGCAGGATGCAAGATCCACTCCCTACACCCACTACACAAGCACTACTTAAAATTCACTCTGTAGTGACTTTTACAGCTCCTTCAGGCTCTGTTCAGGACTTGGGAGTCCTGATTGTGTATGTAGCCTTAGTCCAAAACATATCTAAAATGTGTGTATTTGCTCCTGGAACACGTGCAAATGTTCAGCTGCAGCAGAATTGTGCAAGGTGTGGTGCAATTGCATTTCACTGAGGGGGGCTCAGCCGTGTGTGCAGGGAGCAAGATGGGGACATGAAGGTCCCTACCCACCACAGCAATTTTTGTTCCTTAGCACAGAGACACTGCAGCAGGGTACAGGGCCCCTCAGAGCACTGGCCCCTTCTCCACACACTGCCAGCTTTCCACTCTGGGTAAGCTGTGGTTTTGGGGGCCACCACAGGCTTTATCAGCTTCCATTGATGGTACTAGGGGCCTTTTTTTCCAGAAAGTTTAGAGCAAGTTTTCTGCTCACTGGCACAAGCACAGGCCAGTTCTAGGGGCAGAGATGTAATGGGGACAGTGGGACACAACCAGCCACCCCCCATCCCACCAACACACCAGCACCTCTTACCTGAGCAAAATGACTCCAGGAGCTCCATCTTGCTCTGTCCGCACCTTGAAGCCGCTCTGGGAGGATGAGGGAACCAGCACAGGTGTCCTGAGTCTGAAACTGCAGCACAACTTACCCAGTCTTAACTACTTGCACCTGGTCACCACCTCATGGCACAACCCACACACAGCTCCTCATTTAGCATAAAACAAGGAAACTGAGTTCACGTTTCTTGCATTTTTTAAAAAGATATCTGGCAAGAAAATAAAGAAAAATGCACAACACGCAGCTAATTTCACAACTGAGCAGGAAACATTTCCAACACACCTTCAAGGCAAAGTGCCCCTCGCAGCTTTGGTCAGGAAAGGAGAGCAAACAAGGGTGGGATTCTATAATTTATTACCATTGCTAAGATGAACACAGATACTTGATACCCCATCGTATGCAGAACTGTAAAAAAATAGTTTTAATACAGTATCAAAATTTACACAAGTGTAGTGTCAAAAGACCAGTGTCCCTCGATTAGCCCCTGCAGACACAAGTACAGGTGTTACAGCTGTTCATACAGAGATAGGAATACAACAGTTGGAGCTGAACTATGCAGTGAGAGAAAACAGCATGGGAAGGTAGCACACAGCTGCCTGACTGGGCTCTAGCGCAGCGATCACGCAGCAGTGCCAAGGTTCAGAACAGAAGGCTGGGCTGGCATTCCCAGCTCAGGGAGAAGGTGTGGATGGGAGTCTTGCCCCAGAAAGCAATGCTGGATCAGAGGCCTTACATCCAGTGGTACCAAGTGGAAATAACAACAAAACCCAACAGAATTACTGCTGCAAATTAACACATTTTTGCTGAAGACAGGTAGCAGATTTACATCATATATAGAAAAAAAGATTGTACATCAACCGAGCTACATTCCACTGCAAACAGCCCACGGGTACAGTATGTCCAAGCTCAGAGAAAACAGAGGTTCTCACTTTGCCTCCAATCTTAGTAACCGAGAACAAATCAGAAACCCAGGAATTGTTGCATTCCCTTTTTTTTTATTATTATTATTATTGTTATTAATTTTTATTAGTCTTTTTGATGCTCAGCTATGGTAAAAAGTTAAGCAACAGCCATTCAGTCACAAGCCTGTTGCACATTCATACATGAAACTATCGTTGCTCTTAGATATACACAAAATACCTATCGTTGTAATTCAATACACACAACTAATGTCCTACACAGAGATAAAAATAAACTAAGCACATCTAGGGCGCCGTCTGGTCAAATCTCAGGCAATCTGAACAAGAGCTTTCTGCCTCCTCATAATGAAAGACATGCTCTGAGGGTAATAAAAACCTTTTTCTTTGAAAGAATGCTACAGTGGCAAGAAAAGCTTGTTTTAATAATGCAGTGCAATCTTTTAGATCCTTACAGGCTCTTGTTAAATAAACCAGCATGTCTCTAAATTAAACAGATAGAAATTAGCATCCTGACAGCTGGGAAATACTTTCCAAAAGAAATTCTGATGGAGATTCTGGTTTGAGAGCTGTGATAGTGATGCCTAAGTGTTCTGTTCATTAAAGGGCTCGAACACCACACACCTCTTCAGAAGATGTGCATCAAGAGAAAGCTACCTCGACTTTCATTGAGAAAGAAATTGTGGATCACTACAAGTACTGTAGTTATGCTACACTACTGGCTGGTTAGGACTTTATGGTCTTTTAGCACCTCCAAGGCAGGTATTCTACCAAAGCAAAGGAATCACCTGGGAATTGCCTAAGCACCGTGAAGGGGTCCTTTACAGACTGAGGGGAGTTACTAAGAAGCGACTTTCTCAAAGCTGCGGAGAGCAAAGGCACAGTTTATCCACGTCTCTCCAGTCTGGTGGGAAAACCTCTCTGAAATCCAGGGGGAACTCGTTCAGACCTATTAGAGACTCGCTGTAATGAACCGAAATAAAGCTTATTTGGCGTAGCTCCTGCAGAATGCCAGGTGTGTGTTTGGTTGGGATGGCAGTGCCTCAGTGCTCCTACAGGCGGGGCGTTGCAGTGAGGGCGCAGCGGGTCACCAGGCAGGACATTGGAGCAGCAGGATGGGGGCACAGACAGCACGGACAGGCCCCCGTGCAGCAGCTCTGGTGCCAGCCAAGTCTCTTGCGGAGCGTCCGGACAGCCCGTGGTCAGCAGGAATTGTGGTGGACAGTCAGTTCCTTCCCTCCCATCAGCACTTCACCCTCCTGCTCTTCAGAGAGAGGCCATCACATGGGTCCTTTGTACTGATTTCCTGCCAAGTGTTGCCTAATTCCAGGGCACGACCCTGCAGCATCTCCAAGTTTCCTCCACACAACCTAGAGGGAGGGATGGAAAGAGATCATTATGGCCGGTTGAGGTGCACTGGTGCTCACGTGGCCATGCGTCTGGAATGCCACAGGTTTGAGGCATGCAGCACACAGGGGAGGCACACACATAACGGGAGCAGGGACTGTTCCTCAGCGGGTACAACAGTCCTTCTGAACACAGAAAGCACATGCTGCCGGGTAACAATGGCCAAGAACACACACGGATGGACCAGCACGTGCAGCACTGGGACATTTTGTGCTTCAGACACAAGACTGAGGGTGTTTGCAGGCCTCAGCTGGAACTGTTCAACTATTTCCCCAACCTCATCTCCTGCAGAACGTGACTCAGAACCACAAAGACCAATCCAGAGGGGGCTGAATATTTCCATATTTCCAATATTTAACAAGCACAGAGCAGTTCTCTTTTTCCAAGGATTTACTTATTCTCTCACAATCAAGCAAGGCACTACAAGTGTTTCTTTCACTAGCTCTTCCTTGAGGCCCGAGGAATTGTGAATGTAGTCACTGTGTTTAACACCCATGTTGCAATATTGGAGTTAAAAAGGCAGGGAAGTGATACCCCCAAACCTGAAGGGAACTATTCCATAATGATTTATACAAAGACTGATGGACTCTGAGCAGGGGAGCAGTAGCTCGTGTTGTGTCACCAGACCCCTCTAGAGACAAGAATGGCGATTCCACCACACTGTGTATTGCAATTTAAGATGATTTCTGTTTAAGACTAATAAACTATCAACCAGCCAAAGTGCAACTGCCACTAAACCACCCATTAATCTCTAGGCCAGCAGCAACATGACTGTCGAGAAAGGTAAGAACACTTTTCCATTGCCATTATTTATTATTTCACCACTGCCTAAAGTCCAGGAGTGATCAGACATTGAATAAACCCCAAGCAGCTGATCCTGGGAAGCTGAAATCCTGAAAAGGCTGTTCCTACAGCTGAGGAGCAAAGGCAGAACAACCCCAAGGTCCTGCTGTGATTCTCTGCAAGAGGTTGGAAAACAACCCAGTTCCTCTGGGCCTTTGCTGAAGAAAACCTGAGTATAAGCATGAAAAGCAGAAATACTCCCAGACTGGAGGGAACAAGGCTACAGCCCTACTGCACAGGGCCACAAATTAAAGTCCTTTAAAGGGAATGTGTTGAATTCCAATGGGTGGGCATAACCCAAACCCTCCAAACTGCATCCTGCAGCCTGAAAACACAAGTCACCACCATAAAAATACCTGTGTGTTTTAGGTAGAGCTGCTGTGCAGCTCTGCAGTGGTGAGAGCAGAAAGTGGGGGTTCAGTGGCACCTCCCAAACTGGGTGTCTGTGCCACAGCCAGGGCTGGGTATGACAATTCTGCCCAACAGCTGGTATCAAGAACAAGCTTTCTTGATAGCTCTTGTGAGAAGGCACATTGTAGCTGCATGTGCCTTTCAACAACTTTCCTGCTCAATAAATATTAAGACAATATTTACCAAGCAGCTAATGCTGACACAGTAATAAACTGGAAGGTGACACTTCCCAAAGTGCTTTATTTCCAGCTGAACAAGTGACCCCTCATTGGTAGGGACAGACACGTACAAGAGAGGCTCAGAAGGGGGATGAGTGACAAGGGAGTGGGTCAAAATTTCACTCCAAATTTCAGTGGGAATTTCGGCCCTCCTGCCCAGCTACACCCCCAGTCCCAAATGGAATACCCCACCTTCCCTTTGGCCCCCAGCCCAAGTGAGGGTGCTGCAGCCCTGAGAACAAAACTTACCAGGAGCCTGAGCAAAATCATGAAGGACACCTTTCCAGACTTAATCCAGACATTCCTGTGCTCTGGAATTACCTCCATGCTCACTGACACATGACAAACTACCTCTAAACCTGCTGCCACATGTTGCTACATCCTCCTAAGACAATGCAAGAATACAAAGCAAAAACATTCCCAAATACAATACCAATTCCATGTGCACATCCTGAGGAGAGAATTCCCACCTCCATTCTCTTAATAAATCACCCTATAACACCATAAAGTTCCTACAACATGAGTTACACATCCACCTTTGCATTTTGCATAATATCATTATTTTGCCATGAAATTGCATCTTGGTACCAATCAAAACTATGCATCAGAATTAGGGAGCCCAAAATTGTCATCATTCCACTGTTTCCCCAGGCAAAACGATGCCATGGCAAATGTTTCACGTGAAACACCCACAGTGCGTGAGGCTGCAGGTAAACAGTGAGTTACAGCCTGGCAGGAACTGCAATGAGAATGCAAAAGGAGAGATTACAATAAACATCTTAATTGGTTTAGCACAATTCCACTGTGCTTTTAACATGGACCAGATGGGTGTAAGGGAAAGCAAAACCAGAAAGGAAATAGCCAACTGCTTTAGACGTGTAACAACATATCAATAGTGACATCCCAGAGATTATCAAAGTCAGAGGAGCAGGGAGCGTTTCAGTGGCAGCAGCAGAGCTTGGAATGGCCGGGGAACAAAGGGACAAGGCAGGACACAAGTATATATTTGAGAGTTACAAAAATGAAGTGCTAATGTCAAATTTGGCATTTTAGAAGTGGCGTTACTTACATCACAAGGACTTTTATGGATCACTATTAAATATGTATGAGTTAGAAACTGCTTTTTTAGCCATAAATTGTGAGGGAATACCATAGGCAGGAAAAGTCATAAGGGCCATTGTTCAGGGGGGAAACTGAGGCTGCCAGGCTGCCTCACACTTGCCAAACTTTATCCTTTGGAAGGATAACTTCAGGTCATACAGTACTTCATCCCAGAGATATTATCCCACATGGATTTTTCTGATCAATACTAACCAACATGTTAATATTATAGTGCTCCTAGTAAAACAGTAATTGCATTACAGAAACAGTAATTGACTTAATTGCCATATAAAATCTTCAAGGGCATACTGCCAGCATTTAAACAAAAAATACTTTGCATCTTCAGGTGTTTCCAGGCTCAATATGGAATATAAAATGAAACACCTTAAACTTTTACTGCACAGTCCTCCAGCCTCAGCTTTATCTGTCTCACTGAGGGGGTGTTAAGAGAGCCTTTAACAGCCTGGTGATTTATGTTTTCCTGAGCTTCCAAGCCATGGGTATGTTTAAAAAGAAGGGAATTTTATTTTATACATTTTTTGGCAGCCACAAATAAGAGCAGTAGTATAAGCACAGTATATAAGTAGTCACACTTGCAGACCCATAGACCAGGTAATAACCACCATTCCATACCTGCAAACCCTGCTCTGGACCATCACAAGCAGGAAGTTTGGCCAAAAGTAACTTGCAAAAGGAATCAAACACATCCTGCCATGTGAAACAACCACTTCCAGATGCCTAGTGATGCCCCTTGCGCTCCAGAACAGTCCCCCAGCCACTGGCAGGGTGGGGAGGATTGCCAAGGGCCCGGCATGGGGACACACCTGGCAGTCCCCCTGCCAACCACCCTGCCTCGGGGAGCAGCTCATGGGAGAGCCTCGTCACACCAGGCTCTGCTCCTGTGCCCACCTCCTGCACTGCTGGGAGATTCCCAGGCAATCCTTTCAAATATTGTAAACCCATTTTTTTAAGTCTCCTCACTGCTTAGGAAAACAACAGCACAATTTGTAGCAATTACCTCGCTGTGCTCCCTGATGGATCTGTCCCTTTCAAACACAGCCCTGCTCCCGAGACTCCCTGCTGGGCACGAGTGGGCTGCACTAACAATGAAGCTTTATAACAAAGACTATTCCTTCCTTGCAGGAATTCCAAACTGCCAAATTTGCACAGGAGAGCAGGCTCCTGATGTTGGCTCGTTCGTGCTCCTGCCTCTGTGCCAAGTGGTGCGAGTGGGAGCTGTGCCTTCCCCGGGCAGCAGCAGGGTGCCCTCCCCGGCTGGGGCTGGGCAGCCTCTTGAGCTGGCAGCTCACTTTGCATTTCAGCTTGAACAGTTCGTTTGTACCCATTGCTGCCTCCTGGTGAACCGAGAGCTGAGCTTTCACGTCATGTTGAACTGAATTCTGTGTATTTCTTATCAACCCATTTCAGCAACCAAAGCCCTGGGCTGCTGCTCCCATACTGCACTTCCACAGACCAGTTGTGATTACAGGTTGTCAAAAGCACGTTGTTAAACACTCCATTCAGAGAAGTGCCTTTGCCAGGGGGTGTTCTAAGAGAACTACAAAAGGCTTTTTTCCATAATTACACACGATCTCTTGACAAAATTACCTGGCATGGCTTTATTTTCTAGGCAGCAGCAGGTGGAATACATGGAAGATGCACAGAGGACTTGGAGCAGTGCTGAGCCAGGCACTCCTGGGGAGCTGGGAGTGGGGTAGGAGGGCTGGAGCAGAGCTCTCGTGGGCAGTGCTGGTGACAGGGACGTGGCCTTGCAGGCCATCCCAGAGGGGACCTGCCACTGTGGGCATGGGAAGAGGGCTGGAGCTGCCTCTCCCCTCTGGATGCCAGGCAAACAGGCTGTGGTGCAGTGCTGTGCCTGGGTTTTGTGTACAGGAAGGGATCTGACAGCTGCAACTGGTGCACAGTTTGCCTGCATAAACATGTTTCCTCAGGCCTCATGGAGGAGCAGCCAATGCCACAGAACCCTGGGTGTCCAGGCAAGCCCACAGCACTACTGAACCCTCACTGGGCATCTCCCCAGGGCTCAGACCCAGAGCAAATGCCTACGGAATTCCCAGTTCTTCCATGAGGGAGGGCAAACCTACCCCCTCCAAGAATGCCCCTGCAGCATCTGTGCAGGTGGGGAGTAACACCTGCTTACCCAGCTGATATTAAAGCTGCTCAGCAGTGAGTGAAGCACAGGAGAGAAGAGGGGCTCAGAGCACCAGAAACCACCACAACAGGAGAGAGGAATGTGCAGCCCCTGCTCTCTGCTCAGCTCTCCATCAGGTGTCACTCCCCTCCAGAGAACATGGACAGCCCCGATGGGCTGCAGTGGGACAGTGAGCTCAGCCTCTTGTTGACTCAATCACCCCATAAACCCTTCCGTCTGGTAACACCTTCTGAGTCTCTGTTTCACTGCTGATGGAAGGGAGAAGCTGCAACCCTTCCCTCTGATTACTTGTGTCAATTGCTGTGTATCAATGTCACACAGGCCTTGCCATCCAGCCCTGACCTCAGGGTAAGGCACATCTGCTCCCAAAGAAGTGTCAACACTGACCTTGGGACCGTGGTCTGCAGCCCAGGGCCCTGCTATTTTTACCATGAATATACCATGTGCCTCAGCTTTATCTTTGCATTAAAGTAGTTCCCTCTGCAGGAATCCACTGCGTCCCACTGGAACACAAATATGAGTTCTCAGTGAAGTAGAAACACCCCCTTAATTCAGCAAAACACCACTTTCAGCTTCCAATCAAAACGACAGGTGTGAGTGCAGCTCCAGCTGGAATCCCCACTTGGAGGGCCAGGTGCCTGCCCAGGAAACACAGAGCCCACAGATACGATGGGTGACAGACAGAAACACGGCCACTGATGACAGGGACATCCCGGAGGTGCCCATGGGAATGCTGGCAGGACAACAGGACACGTGTTGAGGAGCACACAGGACGGGTGGCAGGGGCGGCACCGGAGCAGCGTTACCTTCAGAGCATTTACCACTGAGTCAGGCTGCTGAGAGGCAGAGCCATGTCCCCCCACGCTGGCTGGCTCGGGTGCAGGGCAGGGACTCCCCTCCGCCCCGCCGGGCCTCCTACCGGGGTCCTTCGCAAGAGATTAAACACTATTTAATACACAGAAGGCTTGGTCGCTAATTCAAACAGACGTCAGTCACTTGTTGCTCTTTTGGAAAGGCTGGGAAGCACAGAAGGGGTGTGTTACTCCAAAGCTCCCCTCCTTCTGTGCCACAGGAACCAAGAGCCACGTGAGTGTCACCCCAACGCTCTGGCCCTTGTGGGTGTTCCCCTGGAAAACCAGGATATAGCAACAACATTTCTCATCTCAGAACCAAAGTCTCTCACAAAAGTGCTGCCAAGTTTAGAGAGATGATTTCAGCTCTGGAGGAAGGTTTTGAGGATGTCTAATTTCATCCCAGCAATCCTGGAGGTTGTTCCTTCAGCAAAGCTCACACATTTGAACAAAGTTTGCAACCCCAGCTCAGCCACGGCCTGCCAGGGAAGGAACCAGGAGCTCCAGGCTGGCAACTCCCTCCTCCCCAGGGTGCCAGGGCACGGCCCCTTTGCCTTTGCCCAGAGGAATGGAAATTCAGCCCCTCACACTGACTGCAGAGCCTTAAGGCTACCCAGGCCATTTCCCCACAGCAGAGATGTCACTTCGTCCCCAGCAGTGACAACCTCGGGGGCGTTTTGTTCCCAGTGAACACCTGCAAGGGTTTCTCAGGACACTGCCAGACAAATGTGAGCTACCTGAACTCTTCCAGCTCAGTCACCTCGAGCTTTGCAGGGTGTGAAGCACCTCCTGGAGCGACTGCAGTGCCGAGGTAACCTGAGAAAGCTTCAGAGAGTGCTAAAAATACCCCTGCTGCACTCGTGGGCAGCGAGAGCATCTCTGTGGATGCTCCCAAGGTGCTCTCAGCCTGCCCTGCTCCTCACACTCACCCTTCAGGCAGAATCGTGATTTTTAAAACAAACGAGAAATATAAAGAAGTAAAACACTTCAAAGACTGAGAGATGGCAAGTTCCTTTCTTAGAGAGTAAGAAACACTGTGGGAAACATTAAGAAATAATTCCTGCTGCGATGTGTGGGAAATGCATTTCTGAAGGCAAAATCATGACAGTGGAAAGAGCCTCTGATGAGAACCAGTGCCCTAGTGTGCACTCATGTCCCACTGAGCAAGCACACAGAACACTGTGGTGTTTTTGGGGCATCTCTAATCTAAACAATGGGAAGGATGAAGGTGGGTGTGGGAGGAAAAGGGCACGGTGATGACACAAGGCTGAGCTGCAGAGACCCAGAGTGCCTGCAAATGAACTGGAAATCACAGAGTGCACAGCAAGCTTCTGACGCTATGGGGGACAGGCCTGTGTAAGGCTCCCAGCAGTGCCAAAGGGCACAGGGAGCCCTCAGTCACCCAGCACATCCACTCGACCCCAACAACCCTCTGCAGCACTGAACCTCACATATCAAAAAGAAAAACCCTAAAAGCCAATAATCAATAAATAAACAGAGTGCTGCATATGCTAAACCCACGGAAAAGGTACTTTGTGCCTGAATCTGAAACCTCATTTCATACACAAACTTGCCTTCCAGTGCTGGTCCCCTGCCAAGCATGGATCCATGGAGTGCACAGCAGTGGGCACTAATGGATCTCGCTGCATCAGCCTGCAGTCCTCCCCAGCAGTGACTATTATCACTTTGGTGTGATGTATGGAACGGGGTTAGGGCTTACTTTGCTTTGGCAAGGATTTATAGATCTGTTACTGACTGGCCAGACATAATGCTGTACTTTGGGAAAGGAAATGAAGGAGGAAGGAAAAGGGGTAATAAAGCAGGCAGGAGCAATTCTGGGTTAGGATAAATTCACTTACTCAGCTTTGGGGGGTTTTTGTAAGTCAGAGTATCTTGTTTCTTTACTAACTCCAGGGCCAGCAAAGGTTCTGGTCAGTTTTGAATGGTAAAACAGAAATACTGCCATTAAGAGGCTGAGCAAATGAGTACAGATTGTACATGCAAAGCTTCCTGAGCACAAGGCAACCCAAGCTCCTGCACGTGGTGCTGCTCCTGAGGCCCTGCTGCAGGCAGTGTGTGTCCTCCACAGCTCCGCTGGGCCACATGCAGCACGCTTCTGCCTGCCTTCCTGAGAGTGAAACACTGGTGAGCACACTGCTTTGAGCAGCCAGTGTTCCCAGCATATGTTGGGAGCAGACTGAAAATTAGTATTTCCCCTGTGGACATCCTTCTCCCTCTGTCCTTGATAAGGAACATAAGGTTTTCTTCAATAATAAGGCAGACTCGGCAGCCCTGAAGGCCCATCTCAGGCTCAGGGACTTCTCGTCTCAGGTGAGGCCACTCCACTGAGGCAGCACAGCTTCTGCCTTCTTCCCTTGGGCAAGATTCTGCCAGCATATGGTGGGGCTGGAGCCAGCCTGAAGGGGGGTCCTGTGGGCCTGGGGACACCCCAGCACTACTGACGAGTTCCTGAGGCAGGGAAGCAAACCAGGAGTCTGAGAACAAGGGCCCTTGGGGCTGAGGATCTTGCTGCCTCCCTGCTCTGCCCTGGCTCCACACACAGCCCCTGCACTCAGCCACTGCAAGGGGTGCCCTGTGTGACAGAGTTTGCATTTACTAAGCAGGAACAAAGCTGTGGAAGGGGAATCAAAGCAGCCGTGGCTCCACACTGCTGGAATCCGTATTAACTTTAACCCCCTTGAGGAGTCTGGAATAATCAGAGCTGCATAACCTGGGAAATGGTTTACTTCCCTGCTCAGCCTACACGACCACCTGCCCTGCTGCCCCTGCCCAGCCCTTGGGCCCAGGACCCAGCACGGTGTGCACGTGGTGTGATGTGTCCTCTGTGCAGAGCCCACACTGCAAAGGGCAGGCGGGGCCCACAGCATACCCTGGGCATGGCTCCCCACGAGGGTAACAGTGCCATCCCTCACTGTGCACATCCACTTTCTCCTAGAAGGAAATCTACGCAGCAGCTAATGCCA
Source organism: Dendrocincla fuliginosa (assembly GCA_035047845.1). NCBI lineage: Eukaryota > Metazoa > Chordata > Aves > Passeriformes > Dendrocolaptidae > Dendrocincla > Dendrocincla fuliginosa. Next base: position 3,692,533 of record JAWWMO010000121.1, read on the forward strand.
GTACATGACTCTAGTGAATAGAAAGCACAGGAAATCTGACTCAACCCCGTACTACCACCTGCCAGAAAGCCCAGATGAATGGGAATTCAGCATCTCGCTCACACTGAGTGTGCCATGGTGAGGCTGCTCGGGGGGTGGGAGGATGTACTTCCCAGTAAACCACTTGCCTGTGGGATAAGAGGCTGCTGGAGAATGCTCCCACAGTGCCAGGGGCAAACCCTGCCCTCTGTCCTGGGCACAGGCAGAATAAAGACCCCTGTGTAGAGCAGGGAAAGAACTAACCAGGAGCTTTGCTACTTATGCCAGTATAAAACTCCATTTTTTCCATCTGTATTGTTGGTAAGAACAGCCCTGAATGAAAACCACTGTACTGCCAACCCAAGGCAGTGGGAGTGTGTTTGCCAGCCCCTCTGGAGGAAATGTGGGAGAGCCAAGGAGGGGAAAACAGACCCCACGTGTGCCCCGGGGACACTCAGTCACCTCACCAAGGCTTCCAAGAGAACAGGATTTTCCTCTGCTCACTCACCAGCCCAGCCCTCCCCCAGCAAACACACAGGAGCTCCCTCTCCAGCAGCCTCTTATCCCACAGGCAAGTGGTTTACTGGGAAGTACATCCTTCCTGCTGGGCCACTGCCACGCCAGTTCAACCACTACCTGATTTTCAAAGCGTTTTTCTGATTTCCTCAGCCCTCAATTTCCCTGTAAAGCTCAAAGCAAACACAGGCTGTGTTTGTCAGCTTGTTTCCTACAGGCAGGAGAAAGGAAAAGCAGAAAGCAATAACTGCTCTGCTGGAGTAATAATGCACTAAAAGACCAGCAGCAATTCTTTAAGGGAATGTTCCTGTCAATTAAAATACACAATGTTCAAATGCTGCAGCTTTTCACCTGATTTTGAAGAGCTCAGGAGAAACCCCTACAGGATGCTACTGCCCAAACCCACACCCCCTCAGAGTGGATTTTGAGCACACTCAGATTGCTGCGTGGCCAAAGCCATTGTTGGCTACACCCCATCAGAAACAGCCATTTCCAGCAGGAAATCCCCTTCACAGACCTCTCTTGATAATGAACATGTAAGAGGAAAAGGTCCTGGGCTGTAAGAGCTCCAGATCTTGGAGGCCACACATAGGAGGACCACTAGCATCTAAAATCTGCAAGATTTGGTGGAATCTGCTAGGAAATCATGAGTGCAAGTAACCCCAGACCTTTGGGAAAAAGATATCTGTCCTCTCTGCACTGCAACTCTTTGTGCACCAGGTCCTTCTCGAATTTGTGTCTTGAGAACATCAATCCCATGAGCTTTTGGCAGCCACGCTGGATGGCCTGGAACAAAGACCACGGTCAGAACCTCAGCTGCTGAAGTCCTCCACTAATGACCTGTTAGTCTAAACTGGTGATGAGAGCACATGAAAGAACGGGGTGGGTAGATGCTCTTCCTTTACTCTCTTTCGGCAAATATTTGATGATATGATTAGGAAACAGGAGTTTGTTCAATGGGTTTTAATTACATTTTGGTTGGAGGATTCCCTACTCTTCCACAGGCTATGGAGGGGAGGAGACAAACAGTGTTGGACTGTGAGTGACACAGACTTTACAAAAAAACCCACTAACCAAACAGTTCCCATCTTCTAATTAGATTTATAATTAAAACCGTGTTATGCAGAGGGAAAATAAAAAACACAGATCTCAGCAAAAGGCTTTTGAAAGATATGGAAAGGGGTTGAAATGAAATGTGATAATCTAATGGAAGGGGAAGAAAGAAGGAAAGTGTTGGAAGAGCTTAAAAATAATCCAGTGTGTGCCTAAGGGTCATACCTGCTGTTTCCCAGCTAAACATTCCAGGACTGGAGAAGGATAGCAAGGATGCAAAACCCCCCAAAAGTGCCTGATGCAACAGTGCAAATGAAAGAGAGACAACAAAAAAAGATGGATAAGGACCAAAGGACTTGGACAGGAAAGAGAGGGAGCAAAGGGCTTGGTTCAGCCTCGTGGCTTTGGCCCTGGGCTGTGGGAGCTGGAGCTGAGCTCCCTGATCCCAGCCTCCACTGGCAGCTGGTCTGCAGCAGCCTGGCAGTGCTTCCTCAAAGGCAAAGCTAAACTACAAGCACAAAGAGCTGGAAGGGGGGAATGTCTGTCAATTCTCCACCCCCGCCTCCTGCTCCCTCCTCCCATGAAACGGGTAAGAACCGAAGCAATTCAAACTGGGTGACTTGCCAAGTTTCTCTCTGGCAAATGCATTCCCTGCCGTTGTGTGACAGATGTCCACACTTCCACAGCACTTCAGCTGAGCTTACGAGCCCTGAAATGCTGCCCGTGAAGGTGCAGGGGTACCTCCAGCTGACTGATGTGTGCACGGCAGCTCCTGCCCCGGCACCAGGCAGGGACAGAGCTTACCCGTGGCAGCTGTGGGAGGGCACGGCTGCTCTCAGCCATCGGGGTCAACCCCTGGCACAGCAGGTCTGTCCCAGCCCAGGGAGCTGTGCCTGGGACCTGGAGCCTTGGTTTGATCCTTGCATGCTTTCTCAGTTCTTGCTGAGGGTGCTCATGCTACACATGTTCTGTAATGTTAGCTGCAAAACTCAGCCCACAACAAAAGAACAGCTCTCAGGAGCACAGCAAACCTACAGCCCAGGGAGAGACCTTAACAGCCTTCAGTGAACATGCCCATTTTTATTCCTTTTCTATTCCCTGATCAAACTAAAATGTTGACTCAGTGGTGGTACTGCAATTCCCCTGACAAAGCAGCCCTTGGGTACAGCAGAGCGAGCTCAAACTGAGGGATGGCAGCACTTAAAATCATTTTCTTTGGAAATGTTCTTGCCACTAAATATCAATAAAACCTTTACATTAGAGGTCTGCGGGGTTTTGAAAAAAACTAACACATAAGGAGGGAGACAAGCAAAGCTAAAGCAATTGGAAAAGAACCACACCTAAGTGACAGAGGAAGGGAGTGATTTGTCTGAAGAGGGCTGTCAGCAAATGTGTCAGTGCATTTTTGTGAGTGACACATAAGCAGAAAAGGGGGAAAAGAAAGGATATAGAAAGCAGAGACAGCAAAGAGGAAAAGTGTGGCAGGAGGAGAGAAAGCAGCCTGGGCCCAGGCCAGGGCTCTTCAGCAAGGAGCGAGCAGAGGTGTCACACGCGTGTGAGGCGTCGCCTCTCCCGTCCCAACCCTGCACTTGCCAACCCGTGCCAGTGCCACAGGAGAGGCAGCTCTCACTGAGGCACTGCTGAAACGGCAAGGCACAGCTCTGTGACTGAGTAGGGGCTGGGCTAAAACCCTCCATCAGCTGTGGAGCTCAGCGTGCATTTTCAGCGTCTTTGTCAAGAGCACTTGGTTTGGCTTCGTGCCCAACAAACCCCCATTCCTCCCATTCCATGGGGAAGGGAACCAGTGCCAGGGGCTGATGCATTTCCATCCTGCATCCTTCGGGTTGGTACTCACAGGAACAACCCCCCAAAACTAACTCAGGCAAAGCTGCAATAACCTCCATTTCCTTCCTCCCCCCAAAGCCATCACTTCTTCAGGGGGAAAGGTAAGGTATGCCAGGAAAAGGGAACCCTCATCACTCATCATTTCTTAGAATTAAGTACTCAGAGATATGGGGAGATTTTTCAGAGCTCTACCACATTTCCTTGTGCTTTGAGACAAACACTGCCCAAATGTGTGTTCACAGCCCAAGAGCAGTTTGCAGGCCTGCTCACCTGGCTCTTCCCCTTCAAAGCCCCACCAGCAGCATATTTTGTTCCAATGACTTGCCACAAGCACTATTTTCTGGTTTTGGCACCCCAGCAAAGGTATTGTCACTGAACTCGATGCCCACGGTGTGGGTGTTCCAGTCTTCAGTGAGATTTGGGAATGCATTCTGTGGGTCTCCACCGGAGCACCTCAAACCCAGACAAATAAAACGTAAAACACACAGACAGTTCTAAAGGCTTTCCCCACTAGGAATGTTCTGCACAATTTATCCCATGGTGTTACTCCACACCCAAGGCAAACCACGTGGCATTTTTGGGTGGGTTTGTTAACATTCCCCTGAAAAACATTCTTGAAAAGAAGAGAATATTCTTTGTCACAGAAGATCTTTCCTAATGAAAACTGTTTACATGTTAATGGACAGAAATTTCTTGCTTGCCCTTCTTTTCCAGATCCAAAAATTCAGGCAGAGAGGAGAAAACTGCTCAAGGTCGCCCAGCAAAGAGCTGAAGAGGCCCTTCCAGCTGTCATATTAAAGGTGAGGAAAACCCAGCACACTTTGCTTAAACTCTGCCTCAAGAAAAGGGCTGAGCTGGGGCTGACACCTCCTACCACATCCCAGCCCACACAGACCAATCGATCTGAGCCAGTGGGTTGGACTCGTGCTACCTGGGATTTTACAGTCAAATAACAAAAGTCCAAAAAAGCATTTTTCTTCTTCAGACTAATGACTAGTGTTTGATTTAAACAAAATCCAACTTTTTTTCCTTCCAGTGGGCAACTTCATTTGAAGACTTTATGGATTTTTCTGAGGATTATTTAATGAAATATAAGAGAAATCTGTTTTAGTAAGTATGTGCATATCTGAAAAGTTACAAGTGTCTTTCATTCATTTTTAATGAACTACTACTTTTTTTTTCTTAAAAACATATTGGAAAAACCTTTGATTCATATTTTTCTTATTTATTCAGCTTAATTTCAGTCTTGCATCTGTGTTTCTAGTATATTCCTCAAGGTATTAAAAATAATATAACCCAATTATTATTACTTAAAGCATTTGTGTTTTTAGAGCCCAATATTTTGGTTAACTAAAAAGTAGCTGATACTGTAATAACAAGCTCTTGGGATACAACCAGAATGCAAAGGCTGAGTTCAGTGTGACTTTCAACCCATCACTTAATTAATTATAAGCAGCAGCTTCCAGAGAGGTTTTTTTAGCAAGGTATCAACTCCTGCAAAGGCAAAAAATTAAAGAAAGCATTGTCATGGCCTTCAATCAATACCCCACTCAAAGAGGAGCAAGATGGACAAGGGGCTGTGGTTCTCTGAGTGTTTGAGGGTGGGAAGGACAGGGAATCCTGATTCTCTCCCCAGCACAGGGACCCGAGCAGGGCACTCTGCCTGCCAGCTCCTGATCCCACAGCAGAAGTCACCCACCTGGGGCAGCATGCGATTTTCCTCCTCCAGCTGTCTTACTCTTGCCTCCAGCTGCCTAACATAGGACAAGGTTGATTCTAAAAAATCAGAAAAAGAAAAAAAAACTCGTATTATCCACAGAGATCTGCTTGTGTTTACTGGTGCCAGAGCCTGGGCCACATCCTGACTCGTGCTCACAGCAGACTGCCTCTCCAGTGTCCCAGAACATGCTGTCCTGCTCCTCTCAGGGCTGCCACTGGAGTGAATCAGCTCCTTGCTGCTTGGGATGCTGAACTGCTGCACTCTGAGGTGGGCCCTGCTCAGACACAGGACGACAACACAGAGTTCTCCCAACCCATCCATCCCCTGAGCCCTGGCCTGCTCTTATGGTGCTCTTACCCCAGGTGCCCCCCGGGAGCCCAGACAGAGCTGTTGTGGAGGGTCAGAGAGCCCGGGGCAGCAGGCACAGCAGCTGTGTGCCCAGGGCCCGCGGGGCTGGCAGCCTGGCTCAGTGCACCACAGCCCGGGGCACGGCATGTCCTGCTGTCCCCCGTTGTGCCAGGGACACGCTCCCACAGAGTGCCAGCCCTGCCCTGCTCACAGCAACGCCCTGGCCTGTGCACGCTCAGCCCTTGCTTGGCTGGGACAGCACAAGTCACTCCCAGCCTGCCCCAAGAACTCCATGGAAGAAGAGGAGGACATCCCTGATCCATCCCTACAAGCACCCGAGAGCTCCATCAGCACGCATTGCTTGGGTCACAGGGAATTCCTGCTGCCCAAGTCCTGGATCTGAGAGAGATCCATCTCTGGGAACGTAGCACTCAAGGGCAGGAGAAAAGGCACCTTCTCAGTGCAGAAAGGCTGCTGTGCCTCCTTATTTGTGGGTGATTTCCACCACACACTCATTCCCAACTCAGTGGTCTGTCCACTCAGCTTTCCTGGAGATGTCAGTTCTGGTCACACATCTGTGCTCACACTGCCACACAATTAGCACCATTATGATTAATGGTATGGAATGAATGGGCATGAAGGCCGTGCTGCCAGCTGATGCAGCCCTGGAAAGCTGCACTGGCAACAGAGCTGTTCACTGGCTTAAACTGGCAGACGAATTTGTGCCCAAATCTCGTGTGATAGCCCATCACTACTCCAGCCTGCCTGAAAAATAAAGGTGGTGGGCAATAAGGTGTCACTGACTGCTCCTGAGAGACTGCAACAGGCTAAAATATGCATGGGAATTTACACAACATGGAGACAACATGCAGTAATTTGCCAGAGATGATTAATGCTCGGGTCCATTCCCAGCCGTGCCCACTGCACACAAACCCCCTTCTCTCCAGCTCTGGGTCTTTCATCATTTGCTGGTTTGCCATTTCTCAGCTCCTCAGAGCAAGCGCCTCTTGGCACAATCTGCCTCTAACTTTTATTTCTTCACCGGGAGTCTGAGCTGAGACCCTTGCTGCTTCAAACCACACCCCTCTGCCTCAGCTCCCAGCTCGCCAATGCCAGCTCCTGCCAGCTGAGGGGCTTGTTAACCCCTCCGAAGTGTGAAACACTTCTTTAAATCTCCTCTTGTAATCTGATTAACAGGGAAAATTAGGCCATCTGCCAAGGGCTTGAGCAAGCAAATCCTAATCTGTGTGCGTCTTCTTGACACATAGAATAGACACATATATATTTCAGGATCTGTTAATATATTTATGCTGTGATGCCATAGAGGAAAAAATGAGCAGAGAAGTCAGCCAAGGACATAAGAGATGAAGGGGCTGAAAAGAGAGTGAAACACTGTCACCAAACTTTAAAAAAACCAACCAAACAAAAAAGTTGCATCTAAAAGTATTTATGGGAGGACCTATATGATCCATCTATTCTTAATCAGCCTGGAGACAGTGAGAGAAACGATTAGACACAGAAATATCAAGTATCTTGCTCTTAGGGAAATTCAGTGACAACCCTGTCTCCACATCCGTCACTCTAACATGTTTTAAGAGAACATCAATATTTACGTAGCTGATCTCTTTTTCCCTTGACATCCCTACTCTGGAAGCTCGTAGATATTTTGGGGTTATGTCAAACATTATCAGACACTTCTGTTGCTGCCAAAGGCAGATTCGTGCATTGGCTTTATCCATTTTTGTGTAGCTGCTCCTGATCTCGTCTACCAAGGAACTCATAATGTCCTTTAAGACAGATTATCCTCTGCTGTTTCAGAGTGGTTGAGGTTGTCATGTAAAATTCTGATATTTTAATTTTTTTTCTGGGCTTGTTGGGGTTTTTTTGGAGGGTTAACAATGCACAGGCAGCTGTGGGACTGCACTGCAGAACTTAAAGTCTGAGGTCCTCTCCCCAACTGTAAGATCCCTGCAAAGTAACTGGATGAGAAAGCAAAAACTCAGGGGTCCAACCTACACTGGCACTTGTTCAGATGAGCTGGGTAACAAGCCCAGTGTGACACGGGGAAGGGATTTTATCTGATGACCAGAGGAGTGTTTGGGGCAAGGAAAGAGCAGGAGATCCAACACCTGGCCAGAAGCAGCACCAGCCAGTCCTTAGTGCTCATGGCCAGAACATGATAAAATATGATTTCAGGATGATAATGCCAATTTTCCCTGGGCTCTGTTAACAGCAGCACTCTCTGATTCCCTGGGTGTTCATGTTCCCAAAGGAGGTCTCAGGGGTCCAGAGAGATGGCACATCCCAAGGTGGATATTTTAAACACTGAGGCTGCGGATGAGGGAAACTGCCAACAATTTATCTCGGCAGGGAATTTAGGATGACACTGAGATGTGTGGCAATGAAGGTTTGGTTCAGGTATATCCAACAGGGAGAGTCACTGGTTATGCTGCTCTTCCTGCACTGTGCTGGCAGGAATTTAATCATTTAAAATATTGAATATTGCATATTTTGGTCATTCAAATCCACACCCAGCACCCTGCAATGAAAACCATATAACCCTTCAATAAATGGAAGGTGAACGCCAAGGCTGTGCAAGGGCTGCTCCAAACCCTCCTAGAGTTCCCTGACAGCTCCATAAGTTTAGGGAAGAGTTTCTGTGCTGGCTGGGGAGCAGATTCAGTGCCACAAACCATCTCCCTGCCCTGTAATTCCCAGTCATTTGATTTAATTACTTCACTATTAGTATTCACGACTGGAACATGTTACTACTGCAGTGCCTCCCCTCACAGCTGCCCGGTTTGAATATGAAAAGCCAAACCTCCCGGTGCTGGGTTAGTGTGAACACCAGCTTACAGCCCCTGCCTCAGTCAGGGCTGGCTCTGGCAGTGCCCAGGCTCCCCTGGGCAGGAGCAGATGACCTCCAAAGGTCATTTTTAGCCCTGTCTTCTGTGATTTTCTATTATGGTTGCACATCTTACGTAACACCCCTACTGAAGAAGTGCTGGAGAACTTCTTATTAAAGTGCAGCCACATTAGGATTAGTGCTATCATGTAGAAAGAGAGAGGTTTGCCTAAGGCACGGTTTTATTAAGCTCACCAGAATGTTTAGGAGCTGCTGACGACCAAGGCACATATTCTCAGGAGGTTTTGGGGCAGCAAACACTGTGCTGTTAATACAGGGTTTGCATTTCTCCACATTGCTGCTGTCTGAAATCCTCCCACTCACCCCAAGCTGAGAGTCTTTGGGATTACAGATCCAGCACTTCTTAACTTCTCCCTACAATTAAAAATACAATGAACTAAGCTTGGCTTGTTCCCTGAGTGTGTCAGAGCTGAACGCAGGCAAAGGGAAGGGCTGACATGTGCTGATGCAAACATGCAGAATGGAGAGCAGCCCTGCCACGTGGTTCCTCTGCTCGGGCAGACGTGCCACGTTCCCGGGTCTCAGCACTCATCACACACAGACACATGCTAATCACACACCTCTGCCACCACAGCTGCACACGGATCCACAGGGCAGTGGTGGTTTCTCAGGTGCACCCCAGCACTGCCTCTGACACTGCAGCCTACTGAAAACACACTGCTGCAGTCCACTGTCACTGATTTAGGCCGTGTTTGGTGCACATTAAGCTTTAGGGTGCAACAAAATTTTCAGCTGAATTCATCTGAGGAAGAAAAAACCAACTTTAAATAAAAAGGTTTAAAAAAGTCTCCTAGAGGAAAAAGGGGTTGACTAGAGGAGCACCTAAAAATGACCCCAGGTGTCAGCTGAGGTAAGGCTCTTGCAAGCAGCTGGCTGATACTGCCACACTAATGCTCTGCTGTAACTCTAACTGGTTTGGGGGTGGTTTTGGTGCTGGAGGTGACAAAGCTTTCCTTGCTGGGCTGTTTGAGCTCCCATTAGCTCTCCCTCAGCCCGTGCTAAATGCATTTGCCATGTTATTGATGGAAACAGGGAAAATCAAACCCATTATGCTCTTGCTGAAGCCTTTCCCACTGGCTGTCAGCTTGTTCTGCTATTGATTCATGTGGTTTATGATGGGGAAAATCTTTGCTGGCTCCATTTACTCAACTGCTGGGGTTTGTCCCCATGCCACCACACTGTCCTTTGCTCATTAGAGTGTCCCCAAGGGCAGGAACAGCCCCCTGTACTGGAAACACAGTGGAAGGAGAGGGGGGAGTTCTTTGGGTTTCTCCACTGTGAAACCATAGAGCCCCCTCCGGCTTCTCCCAGTTCTGCTGTGCCCCTCTTAGATGACCATTTGCAGGGGAAAATGAAAAAACCCTCAACCCTATAAATGAAAATATGAAGCTTCCCAGCAACAGCAACATCTGTGCAAAAACCAGGAGTCAAACTGAGTGAGGTGCCCAATGAGTGCACTAAAGGCCCCTCATGAACCCCACAGCTCCCCACGGATGCTCCCAGTGACCTGTTGATCACACACAATTGTATTTCACAGGCCCCAATCAGCAGTAGTTGAAGAAACAGTGCAGAAAAGTTAATTTAGCTGGGTACAGCAAGCTCTAGTTAATAATATATTGGCTTCCACTTGGCGAGTGCAACACGGGCCAAAAGTGAGAACTACAACTCCAGGAATTGTGACTCAGACCAGACCTATGAATCACTGTAATGCTCACCCACTGCTTCTTTAGGAAGCTGTTACCCAACCTGCAGCTCCTCTTCTATGGGCTACTGCTTGTGTGACTCAACTCCCCCTTCAGTGATGCTCCCCAGAGTGCAGAAATAGCAGCTCAGTTCACACCTGAACCACCGAACCATTGAACATCATCTTCTTGCTACACCTACAAAACAGAGGCCAAAACTCACGGCAAGAATGAGACCCACATGAGCATGTGGAGGGACAGCCAACCCACACCCTCCCTCCTCCTTGTGTGAGGGGAACCAACAGCTCCTCACCTGGGCTTATGGGATGGGGAGGCAAGGGCTGGGAAGGATCCGTGGCTGCAGCCTCAGCATCTCCCATGTGCAGAACAGTGCTGGCACACCCGGCCTTCAGGGGAACAGCATCCCAGAGTGATAACCCCAGGAGAATTTGGGGTTGATTCAGCTGTTATCTCTGAGACTGCTGCCTCAGGGGCGCAGGAACAGCTGTGGGGGCTGAGATCACTCCTAAACCCCAGAAAGATGCAGAATAGCCTCCCCAAAATCCTGAGTGTCTTATTACAGGATGGGTATTTACAGGGAAACACAGCAGGGAAAACTACAAAACAGTAGGTCTCCAAGGGAAAGAGCACGAGATTCACACAATTACCCATCTCTGAGGGGTGACGGGGAGCATTCCTGTGACCAGGCAGGAGCAGAAGCTGGGGAAGTGCCAGAGGAAGACAGGCCAACCTGGGCAAACGCAGTGGAGACTTAAAATTATCAGGACAAGGGAGGGGGTTGGATTAATTTCTCTACACAGAGTGATTAAGATGTAGGACAGGCTATTAAATGCAGTGAAAGATGTTACAAGATTAAATATGTCCTGGAGACTGAAACCACCCCTTTGCTTCCCACAGCCCATTAAAGAGCCATCGTGTGATAACACCTGCCTGTCCCTACTGAGCCTGGTCACATTTAAAGCAGGAAAGATGAGCATTTTGTAAAATTCCTGCACCAGCAATCTCAGCAGAGAACCTAATTCCGAGGAAAAATGAGCTCCCCATTTCAGCTGGCAGCTACACAATGGCAAGAGTGAAGGGCTGTCAGAACAGCCTCCAACTCCTCTGTCAGGCCTTTTGGGGCTGACTGGGGAAGGGAGTCAGGAGGAGGAGCATTCGAATGCCATGCTGTTTAAGCCAAAAATCCATCCGTGCAAGGATGCCACTGGGCAGGCACTGCCACCTCCAGCAGCCTTTCTACCAGGCCACACAGCACCAGGGGTATCTGTGTCTCTAAATGGGGGAACAACCCAGGAGGGGCCTCAGCGATCTGGGGTCAGTCTACATGTCCAGCTCTGGCCAAAATGAGCACTTGACTATACTCCTTTATCACCCTGCAGATGTCTCTGAGATTACACAGACATAAACCCACACCATTAACTGATCCAGAACAGCACCTGGGAGAGGCATAAAACTTGGGAACCTGTGTTTTGTCAGGGCTTCAGAGGAACCCAAAAGCACCACATAAACAGTTTCTTGGTTTCTCAGTCCCTTTTCACACTCACTTCCCTGCAACCAAAACACACTGCTGATGTGTTAACATGATGCTGATTAAGACACTAATAACTCAAAAGCAATCTCAAACACAGATAACTAAACACAGCATCTATATATTACTGATGGGCTGCACTAGACAGATTTATCCGCTATAAATCTGTTGAACTAATGACTTATAATGATTTACCTCCCAGACACTGTGGCTGAGCCCCTTGTGCTGCCTCTCCCTTCCTGCTGTGCTGGATCTGCACTGTCTTTGTGGCAAAACCAGCTGAGGTTCCCCAGGTGAGCACATTCAATAACCAGCTGCCCCTTCCCTGGGCAGCACCAAAGATCTCTCCAGTGACCCCACAGAGGTCGTGTAGACCTCAGGACAGCAGATGTTGCAGCTCCCTTAGGACTTACTATCCCGGGAACATCTTCCTAATCAAAGAGTTAATTAAGTGCTTTCACTGCACCACACTTCCACAACATTTAGGAGAAAGACTCAAATAACTCCCCCAGCAGCCCTAACTAAAGGACTCAGTTGCCTTCCACGGACTGGTCTGTACATCCCTGAGGCCAACAGGAGCCAGTACAGCCACTCCTGAATCCACAGGGGGTGACACCACTGCTGTTGGCTGCCCCTGCACCTTCTCCTGTTCTGTCTGAAGCACCACTGAATCCAACAGGGATGAAATGCAGGGAGTCCTCTAGAACCTGGAAACGGTAAATGAGCACTTGCAATAATTCCTCAAGTTCTTCAATGCCCTGTGCCCATTTCCAGGGATACAGTGCTGTGTTCAAGGGCCTTTGACACGCCGGCAGAGCTCAGCGGACTCAGGGAGCACTTAAACCCGAGAGCTCTCCCAGCTGCTTATCTGCTCCATCAGAACACAACAAACACTTGAAACAAGGTCTCCCCTGTTTATTTCCGTCCCTGCACTGATGGCAAAGCAATCTGCGCATTTCCTCTTCCCAAACATCCAAATAACCACAAAGGCTGCTGGAAGCCGTCGTCCTTCACGCTGAGCAAGCCATGAGCAATGCTGCCCCTGGCACCGGGAGAGGGGCAGCTCCTGTCCTGCGGGGCACCAGCTCCCTCTTGGGCCACGGGGAGCTGCAGAGAAACGAGTCACTGCAAAGCCAGGAGAGCAGCCTGGGTGCCCATGTGCACGGGAGGGCACAGACTTCATTCCCTACCTGCCCTCAAACTGCTTTGATGGGATTGTGGGCACAGCAAATGTGCCCCCTCAGCAGGCAAAGCAGCACATTTGAGCCTTTCCTGAGCAGGTGGCACAGTGCAGTCACAGTTATCATGTCTGATTAGCACTAATAATGACACTGAAATTTAATGAATCCTAGAAAAACAAAAAACACTGACATTTCACTCTCCCAGCAGCTGCAAAGGAGGACTTAATCTCCTGAGGCTTTCTAGAATGAAGATAAAAAGACATAATTATTCCCAGAGTTCTGGGCAATAAAAGACAGGTGTGACTGCAACTACAAACTGAAGGAAAACTCCAAGTTACACAAAACAGATTATATTGCCTACGTACGACCACAGCAAGTCATGTCAAACACACAACCAAACCAGCCTTCCTACTATTTTACTACATGGGGATGAGCTCAGATACACAGTGCTGAGGGCAAGGAAGGCAAAATCAGTGTATAAATGAGCTGTCAGGGCAGCTGCTGTAACAAACTGCACACAGCATCCACACATTTCTGGACAAAATTGAGACATATAGACAGCCTGGGAGGTTTAAGCCTAGAAACATGCTATTGAAGCAATGCAGCCTGGCTTCCTGCCCTGCAGAGACAAAGGAATTCTGATTCCAGGAATGCCTGGTTTCCTCTTCACTGCTGGAAGTCGACATGGTCAAATGAAGTCTGTGGGCTTTTTCCTCTGCAGAAAAATTTGGCAAAAAAGCAGTCGGACCAAAATGGAGTTTATGAACGAGATTTTTCATGTGCCTCGGGGCACGATCTGTAGTAATAAATGACTGCAGGATGGCTGTAATTCCCTGGGCTGTGTGAAGGCTGACAACCCGTTCCAACGCACTGGCTTCCCCTCCTGCCATTCCTCAGGACAGCCCCTTTCACGCCCTGCTCTGGAAGCAGCAGAAGACCTGCACCAGTTCCACCCCAGCAGAAGGAAGCCCATCCGCCCCAGCTGGAACGCCTCCCCCTGGAGAACATCCCCTGACACTTCCTGCAGCCACCTGCTCTGCATGGGGACCGAATTGTCACCGTGGCACCGAGGCTTGTCACACGACAGTTGGTAACAGTCCCTGCATCTAACACAGAAGCGGGTCCTTCCCCACCCAGAACACCCTGTTTGTAACCCCCTGGCACACCCCAGGTGGAAACAACCATGGCCCAGTGTGCCAGAGACCTGCCCTGTGCTCCTGTGGCTCACAAACCCAACAGAAGCCTGCAGTCCCAAGGAGGACTCCCAGGAAAATGTCAGGGCAGGGCACTGGAGCCGAAAGGAAGCTCCTGTGCTCCCTTTGTTCCAGCAGCAGCGATTAGGACATGCTGACTCCAGGAGGAGTTGACACACAAAACAACCTCTTCCCAGGAACGTGCCAGGAGCTCAGGAGAATTATAAGCTTTCCTTTCCTGTAGCATAAACACATTTCAGGCAGGGCTGGCGGGCAGAGCAGCCACTGAGTGCTCCACACCTCTGTGCCAGCTGCCAGCACGGCCATCCTGCTCCTTGCAAGGCAAACTCTTCTCTTGGGCAGCTGGAACCACCTTTTCTTCAGCACTCACCATGCAGTGCTGGTTTGGGTTTTACACCTTTGTTTTGCCCCAGTGTTACAAATAAACAGAAGGCAAAAAGGCATTTCACACATCTCTAACCCAGTCCTAGGCCGGGGAGCAGGAGTGACTTTTTGCTGCTCAGCCTCCACCTGCTTGTTCAAAGACTGATGATGTTCCCAGGCTTCCCTTTCAGTCTTTGCTCAGGGATGCTGCAGAGGCAGCTGACACAGCTGGCTGAGTTTTGCTGAGAGCATTTGCTATGTGATGACCCGGGGCCTGGCTCCACAGCCACCCGCAGGACCATTTACACTGGGTAGGACAGCTACAAAAGTGCTGCCCTGGTGACTGGAGAGGCTTGTTGGAAGGCCACTGGTTTTCCTGGTTTTAATCAAGCCCTTCCTTTAGTCAGTGATCCAAGGATGCTGTGCAATTGTGACAGCTTCCAGACTTGCTTGTTGATTGCTGCCCTCACCAAGGATATTTCATAGCTGGATAAAATCCTTACACTTGTGTTAAGCCCGAACAGGCAAATCACTGCTTTGCCTTAGAATCTGAGATTAAAGGGTCAGGTCTCGAAAGGGTTGGATCTTTTGGTTACAGGAGTCTGGGATAGACCCACTCTGAGATTTGAAGAGTTCAGAAGGGAAAAGAGAAAGAGAGGGAGGCAGAGTCAGGGAAAGGAAGCTTGACCCCAGTTTGAACTAACAAGTGACACAATCTCTTACTATGGAAGTCCAAGGAATGCAGACCTGTTTGGGAAAGTAATATCAGAGGAAGTGAGTAATAACTAGCAAACTTGTTTTCCAAAAAGCACCTTATCTTTACTACCTTATTCTTAGGATAAACAGAGTGTTTCTTATGTGGTGGTAAAGAATTCCATGTAAAGGAGCAGGGGTTTTGCTGGTCTTCCATTACCTCCAAAGAAAGTCTACAACCCCTTGATCATCAAGAATTTGTCACTGGGCACATTAAATGTTGGGAAGAGCCAATTTTGTTTCAGCAATTCTCACTATGCAACGTCAATTCTTGCTTTGCCCTCCTTGCTCTTGTCAAAGCCCCAAACCATCCACTGCTGGGGCCACCAGACCCATTTCTTTCTCCAGCTGCCAGCTAAGTGCATTTCAGAGCCATAAAATAAATCCAATACAACAGTTTTTTGTTGCAAGCCCTTATGACTCCACCCTTGTTAAGTCCCAAACTGCCACAACAGCTCTCTCAGGTCATAATCCCCAGGCCACCAGATCCTCCCTGTCTCAGGGATTTCCCAGGAACAGGACACCCCACCACAGACAGCAACTGCTCTAAGACCCCAATCACTGCTCCTAGTCCTCAATCAGACACAGCACTGTTCAAAAGCTACACACTGACCTAAGACTAATGCAGGACACTTGTGATTTGAGTATCCATCTCAAAAATGCTTCTGAAGTCAAGAGATCCTTTTCCCACTCAAGTTCAGCCCATCCTTAACCTATTTACATAGTCTTTTATCTTCATGTTGTAAGAACACTCAATCAAACCTGCTGAGTCACATTAACATTCTTTACAGGGAAAACGACATTTGTGCTTTGGAGTCTGGTTTGGGAAATCAAATGGAAACCAAAAGTGTCCCCAAATTCGGTGGTAAGCACTGATATTCTGGGGGAAATGTCTGTGTAACTATTATTTACTGCTTGGTGGGGATTGTATCTGAGGAAATTCCACAACACATGGTGGAAAAAAAGTAATTTCCCATCCTGCACATTGCAACTCTTCTCAAATTAAATTCCTTTCCCTGCTGAAATACTGGATCAAACCCACAAAACCTACGGCTCATTCAGTGCATCGAACAGATCACATGTCAAGCCAAAGCCACTTTGATCCTAAAAAACCAGGACTGTTGAAGCAGCAGTGTCATCCCCTAGATTAAATGTGCCACTAATCCCCTCAGATACACCACTTACTGTGCCCTACATGCCGAGCACACCCCAGCCTGTTAAAGACCAGAGCCCACACCTCACTAAGCAGTGCTGGCTGTAATTCCCAGCCAGGGCCTGACCCCGGTTCAGGGCACTCCGAGCTGCACTTCCCCTTGCTGCTGTGTATCTGTGTGAACCCCACTGTGGGGGGGTGTGGGAGCTGCCACATCCCTTGCCCAGGGCACCACATGGGGCTGGGGAGGGGGCTGATATGAAGCGCCAGGAGCTCCCAGGGCACGGGCAGGCAGCCTGCACACAGCACACCCAGGGCAGCAAACCTGAGGCTCCTGGTGCTCCTGGGCACAGGGAGAGGGAGAAAGGCTGTGTGTGTGCGCCCCTGCTGTTTCAGTTTCCTGTGTGCACTGACACAGGTGCCCCGGGGGGCTGTTGCTCCCCCACTCTGGGCAGAAGGTGAGGCTCACCTCTCTGTGCCTTGGTGGGTCACAGGAGCCCCACGGGCTGATTCCTCCTTTCCAGAACTCAGGTCAGCCAATTTAAATGCCTAAAGATGGGACCAAAAGTAGGTATGATGTGGAGTCCCCCTCTTACCCCACCCAGCTGCAAACAGGGTGAGCTGCAGCCTGAGGGCTGGGGCAGCTCTCCCAGGAGCACCTCCTTCCCTTCTCAGGCAGCTGGGAATGGACATTGTTGGGCTGGCTTGTAAGTTCATTGTGCTCAAAGGCATTGTCCAAGCACCAGCCTTTACCTGCTCATTGTGGAGCTCACATCTTTCGCCAGGAACGGGCTTTCACCTGCTGCTCTTGCTGCTACAGACTTCAAGGGACCTGAAACCCTGCTTACCAAAGCTCAGGTCTAACTGAGCACACTCCAGACTATAATTAAATCTCCCTGGCCCTGTGAACCACAATATAAAGGCAATCAAGCGTAAGGAAATTAGGGATGTTGTTACTCAGAACACCCAGATTTTACAAGTCATCTTTCTTGTTTCACATCTGTCATTCATCTGTTAAAGCTCCTCTGTGGAAGGACTGGAAGAGAAGTTGTGCCTGTTTGAAGTGTCACCTTTACCAACCCTCACTCCAAGTTTAAGCTCAGTGTGCTCATGCCACACTGCACTGCAAATGTGGGGGATGAACGATGAGTCCCACTCGAGTGCAGCTTCCACAGTGCAACAGCACATAACCAAAGGCAGGAGTGCTGGGCCCAGCAGAACTCGCTGTTTTACACTAATGGGACAGGTTAATTACCTTTTAGCCCCAGTAAAATTACCTTTGTATCGTTTTTGCTTATTACATTAGAAGAAATGATGCATGGCCAATTTTAAACATGATTTCTCTCTTCATGAAGACAAGCAATTAGCAACTCCTAAGTCCCCTCTCAGTTTTTACTTCGGGTTTCCTTGAAGAATTCTCACTGAGGATCAGAACAGTCTTCAGCTTTTATCCCACGGCTCTCATTGCTGAGAATTAATAAAGAAGTCCTCTCCTTACACTGCAGGTCCCTTAGATCATTGCCTCCATCAACACAACTGTTAATGCTGACACCAGAGATGTGCCAACAAAAACACCTGAAGGCCCCTGGAGAGCAGTGAGAGTGGACATTCGCCTCCACGTCCTCAAAGTGCTGCTCCTCTCTCCTTGTCAAACACATCTCCTACATCTGACATGTTTATCAGCTGGATAAATATGCACATTGCTAAACTTCACACTCAGAAGCATCACTCTGCCCCCGGGGCAGACATTCACGGTGTATATTTTTGCAGCTGGAGAACCCACAGAAGGGAAATGTGCTTTGAAAAAGGCAGCCAGATCGAGGCCATGTGAAGGAAGAGTTAAGATTATGATTTATTTAAGCAAAACAAAAATTTTAAATAATAAAACCCCCCACTAAAATAACATTCCAATGAAGTCAGGTCCCGTTGCAAGGAAAAGTCAGAGGACAAGTTTCAAAAGAGCAAAACCAGTCCATTTTCAAAACCCCCTTTTCACTCTGAAGACTGAATTTTGGTGCTGTTGGTCCAGATTAATGCAGCACAAGAAGAGGCTGTGCTTGGCCATAACTTCCAACTCTGATGTCCGTGGGCTTTCCACAGGGATTTTCAGTGATGGTCTCCCACGTATCCCCCCTACCAGGCCTGTTTTGTTACAGGAGTAATCATTCCCCTTCCAAATGGGAATTGCCCGTATTCATTCCTAAAGTCTCTCACACCTCCACAGACAAAATGTCTGGTCACTGAGTTCATTTCAAAGATTATTCACTCACTGATTGGCATTTTCACTCCCGGTGGCATTTTCTTTCAGAGGCTCCTCATTCTGGTGGTGTCACAAATGTAATGAGCATTATGACGTGAAGGATCATGACATATATTTTGGGTAATGAACCAGTCCCCATCCTAGAGAGCCACGATGGGGAACTGCATGAATAAGGTAATTAATGTGCAGGGGCTGAGTGAAAATTGGGTACTGATTTGTTTACTTGAATTAATCAATGCAAGCAGGTGTGGAGAGAAGCAATTTTCCCTCAGAATGCAGGAAAAGTTTTGTGTTCTTCATTCTCTCCCTGGCCTCTGTGTCAGAAAATCACAGGGTCTCCCCAGTGCTCCCCTTCTCTCCTCCAGAGCCAACCTGTTCCTGTTCAAGCCAAAAGCCTCCCTTGAGGTCAGAGGAGTCAGGTGAAGACTCCAGGCTTTTAAAAACTCTTAATTGCACAGAGATGCAAAACCTCAGTGGAACAAAACGAGCCCATAAAAACTGAAACCAAGTTTACACCAGGTCAAGTCTTGCAGTCTGCAGGTATTGCCCATCAAAGCCATAACAGACTGTGAAAGCCAAAGGCAGCAAGAGGGAGAGAGAGTTAATTGAGATCCATGGCTCTCCTGTTTCCGAAATCCGTGACTCTGTTTGTTCAATGCAGATCTAATGGGAAGTGACTGAGCCTTAACCTTGCCCTGCAGTCCCACACACAACAGCACATTTCTCACGGAAAGGGATCTATGTCTTGTGGCAGCAACATGTAAAATTTAAATGAGATGAATAATTAAGGAGATATTAACAGGTACCTTAAATAAACAATAAGCTTCCTGAAAATAGCATCACATACATGTTTTAAAACCCTTAAGTGAAAGTGTAGTAAACACTGAAGTACTTGCAAGAAATCATTTTCACTTTCACAGAAGAGCCTGTAGTGCATTTGCAGCAGGAACTGAACACACATTCCAAGCTGGCATTAGGAGTACAAAGCCCAAAGCCCAAACCCTCAAGAAATCCCAGTTTATTTCAAAAGTACCTCCCAGCACATCATCCTCAGATGGTCCCAGAACATTTGGGCTCATGAGAAAGGTACTTCTGAGAAGAGCATCCCCGGGCAGGCTCCTGAACCCTTTCAGCTCCTGGGAGAGCAGAACTAACAGGACCTCCTTGGCCTCAAGGTAAAGAGAACAGTTTTCAGACCATAAAAAATGACTGCTACTAAAATAACTACTACAGGTTACTTGGGTGCAAATGCCAGGGCCCGAAGTGCAGGTGAGGGAATGATGCAGAGCTCACCTGAGAGCAAATGCTGCAGTGGCTGAGTGAGAAACCTCCAGAAACAGGACCTGGAGATGATCAGCTTCACATTCCTTTGGCTAAGGTGTTGCTCTAAAAGAAACTGCTGAAGAGAGATCTATCACTCGAGGTAAGATTCAAAATGCAGGGCAAGGAAGTTCAATGCAGAATGTTTATGGATTTAAGAGACCCATCTATCCCATGCAGTTATATTTCTCCCTGAGCATCCTTTCCTTTTCATGAAACTGTATTTAGAACTAACAGGATTTAGAATTATATTTAGAATTACACAGTCAACACTGTAGGGCTGTGTCCATCTTTTTAAAATGTTTTATAAACCAATTTTCCCAAAGATTTCTCGGCAATCTAAGCTAGATGTGGATTTCTTCCCATTTTGCGATTTTACAGATATTTGGATTAAAAAAAAATCTTAAAATTAACCTTAAAAAAGTACCTGCTAATAACAACCCTTTGCTTAATGGCAGTTCACAGCCATTTGTAAAATTAGTCCCCTAAACCACCACACGTAAGCCCATGGGAAATCAATGCCCATGGCTTCTATTAGGAAGTAGTAATGAATTATTACTTATCAAAGAAGTAAAATCTGCTGCTTTTTCCCCCCCAAATTCTGAAGGCCAGATCCAAAGGCCTGTAACACTGAAGCTGCTCCCTGACTTTGATGACACCGCTCGCCTGTCCTTAATCTTGTCAACAAATTCTATCATACCCTTCAGAGAAAATCCTGCAGTTGTTTTAAGTATGTCTAATCCACGAGGACAAAGCTTTAATGAGTTTCTAAATTTGTATCTTGAGAAGTAAAATAAAATAAAATACCCCCCTGTGTGGCCTAGAATCCATTGCAAGGCACTGCTCGTCTCCCCCCAGCCTCTCTGCACTCACTCACTCTCCATCATCAGATTTCTCTGCCATCCATGAGCTGAGGCAGAGAACAGGGAGCAGTTTCTGCTGCTGCACAGATGGTTTGCACAGCAAAGAGGCCTCACTCTGAGAGCCCAGAGAGAACCCAGCCCCTCTCCCTGCAGGGGGGTGTGCCTGACAGCACCACATCATTTCCAGGTGAGACACACCAGTTCCAGTGAACTCCAATCCCTCAGAGATGGAGCAGAGTTGGGAACAGCAAGAGGTGACTCCTGGGTTCTCACTGCCCATCCCTCGGGTGGTTTAATAAAGGGCAGGATATTGAGCACTGCAAAATGAAAGATAAAATTCATAAGAACTCCTCGTGTTCCACGGAGTGTGTTTGCAATTTGGCAGTTCTGTAATTTAAAAGGATGGAACAGCCCTTTCCATGCAGACTTTATCAACCTGAGAGCAATAACATCCTCACCATTATCTGGGGTTTATTACACTTGCAGCAAAATGACAAAGACCAACACCCACCTTTCACCTGCTCCTCCTCAAGAATTCAAATTCCTCCAAATGACCAAAACCTGTGCCCTGCACAGACAAAACCATTTACTTAGTCCCTTACAATTTAATTTTTCATTTAAATCTATTCTTTTTAAGGTAAATAAAATAAACTAGAGCTGGTAAGCAGCCAGGGGAGTGGAAGACAAGCGGGTGAACTCCTGAGAAAAGGATTGTTTTGTTTAGTTGTGCATGCAGCATGTACAGAAAGACATGTGAACATCTATAATCAATGTACTGCCCACCACACTGATCCCTGCAGCTGCCTGGTGTAGCAGTCTCTGCATCCCTCTTGCTCTTGTTGCTGTTTAGTGCACCCAGTCCCTGTGGGAAGGGCAATCCTGCTCTCCAAGGCACATCTGGGGGGTGGCTGCAGCAGGGAGGGCCAAGGCCAAACGCAGCAACCAACACCTGCTGCAGGAGCACAAAGGACAAACCAGCTTGGCCTTCTCTGCTCCAAAACTATTCAGGCCTTGCTCTTAAGGCCTGACCCAAGAGGCTCCTGGTGACCTCAGAAGGGAGGGCCATGACCAGAGGGCACAGGCGAAGATGATGTGACTGGAGTTACCACACCTTGTGAGTCCTGATGGTGATAAAACACCCTCTTGATGTTTAGAGTTTCTCCCAGCTGGAGCCAGGCACCTGTAGCATGCCATGTGGTGCTCATCCTGCACGTGCAGCCTCAGCCAAGCTTCTCCCTGCGAGTTCCCTCCATGCCAGCCGTGCACTGGCACTAGAACAGGCTCCAGAGTCTGATGCCCACAGGGTCAAACCCACGGCACCCTCAGGGCAGGCTCACTGCCACTGCAAGTCCAACCATCTGCAATGCAAACACAGGCAGGCTCTTCACAGAGGGATCCCCTCCAGAAACACACCTCTGTGCCTTGAATCATCCATTAAAATTAAGGGATGCCAACAATTGGTGGGGTAGGACTCAGCTATGCAAAGAAGCTTCAGTATAAAAGGGTAAGGACAGCTCAGTGCACAGCTCAGCTTCTGCAGTTCCTCACTGTTCCTGTATTTTCACTTTTTTCCTTGCCTCTTCTCAGAGACTAAAAAGCATTTTCCAGTTGTCTCTCACCAATTAATTATTTTCCTTGTCCCCCCAAAAGAGATGACCAGAGTTTCACATATGATTAGCAATGGAGCTTACACAGAATACACTCCTACATATTTAGGTTGATTCAATACAATGACTTGACATCAAATTCGAGTGGAATTGGGCTAATTTATGATACTCAAGTAAGCTGATCTCAAATGCGTTTGTTTTACTATGGAATGCAACTTGAGCAAGTTTGTTTTCCCAGGCATGACTCACTTATTAAGCAAACACCACCCACAGTGTGTTTTTGCTCCCAAAGACACTTGAATCTTTTGCTAAAAGAATGACAGAAGGACAAATATTTGAGCCCTGCCCTGGGGAAAAGCTCGATCACTGCTTTACCTGGGCTCTTCTTCCTTGGCTGGGAATGTGAGATGCTCCCTCTGCTCCCTTTTAAATGTCACTCTCTTTTCACGTCCCAGCCATTATTTAAAGGCAGTTGTTCTTAGCTGGTAAAAGGGCATTCGAAGGCATAGCAGCAGTCCTCACATCTCCAGTTCCAGTCCTGCGCTGTGTCAGTTTAATCTCGTCACTTGCCTGAAAGTCCTTTTGTTCTTCTTGTTCAGGAACCTACAGACATATGGCAGGAGTTGTCCCGAGGCACAGAAAAGTGACATGTGGCATGAGCTTGGAGCAAGCTAAGGAAAATTAACAGGCAAAATGGGAGGCTTTTCACCCGAGGAAACAGAGTTAAATATAGAGCTGGAGTGGCCCAAATACAGCAGCAGCACCCAGGGCATCCTCTGAAATACCTGCATGGCACACCCAGGCTGGCTCCAGGTGAGGAGCAGGATTTTAACCCAGTGCTGATGCCTCGTCCTGAAATCTTCCTTTATCATTCCCAGGAAATACTGAAAAATCTGCCATCTTTTAATAAGCTTTAGTTTTAAGCCTTCAAGGAACAGAAGTGGAAATTAATGGTGCTAAGATGTAAGCACAATAAAAGTAACTGCTGATAAAAATCCCTCTAAAAGTGAAATACAGCTTATTGCTCTTGCAACTTTACATGCAGCCTGCATCTCCTCCCAGGGCTTCAGAAAGGCCAGGAGACACACTATTTATCAGAAAACCATCAAGCCAGAATTTCAAGTCAGGATAAAAAGATCCTAGCTGAGCTGCTTGTTTCTAAATAAAAGAGCCTCTGAAGTGTGGTGGGGAGCTTCATTTCCTCAGCTTGGAACCCCAAAGCTGCATGGTCAGACCCAGAGAACTCTATCCACACTTGAATTCATCTTATTTTCAAAGCTCTGCTGCACCTGGTAGCCAGATCCACTGCGTACAGCACAGCTTTAGCCAAGTCTGTATCGTGAATTATATAAAATATACTGGCTCAGCTCCCCAGGTAAAATGGACTATTTTATTAAGCAGTAAAGTCAGGGTATGGAAGGAAGATGTAAAAGAAAAACTTATGCATCACTGGGATGGCCACTGTCCAAACCTTTGCAGCTTTCAGGAGAGCTGACATTATTTGATGTCATGTTTGAAATGCCCTGAAGATCTGAAAATGGGAGCCAAATTCTCCATCAGCAGAAGTCCTTTGCATTGTGCCATCCCTAATTAGGTCTGGGTTTGGAATCTTGTCCCTTCCAATCTCACACTTTTATTTGGTGCTTCGGATCACCCACACAAATGGTTTCCCATTCCCTGCAGGGAGCTGGTTACAGGGGGTCACACTCACCAGGTCCTTCTCTAGCAGAGGAAAGGGAAAAGAAAGCAGGGATTTAATTTGCACAGCTCTATCGTCAGGGATCATTTTCTCCCCTCCTCATTACAGTCTTTGCATTTGTTAAAACTCTTTTAGGAAGAAAAAAGACAAAGTGAAAGCAGCAAGATGTGTTAAGATGTATAAATAACCAAACCCAAAATCCCTGTTCTCCAGCTGTTACTAAATCAGATTAAACCAGCTCCTGTAGTCAGAGCCTCCTCTTCTGGGAGAAAGAAGGGAAGAGATGGCTGTGAGAGGAGAGCTGGCCTCCAGAAAAGCATCATCGTTATTCCCTCTCCACTCCAAACCCTTAAACCTATTCAGTCTCCCTTGATTTCATCAAGAGACTGCCGAGGCAAGGGCAAAGATTCCAAAAATAGTGCCAGCACCGCGACTCCTTGCACTGCAGCATGTCCCCGGACAGTGCCCTGCTGGTGTGCCCCGCTGGCAGGACGTGCAGAGTGTGCCCCGGGCTGGGGCAGGCTGTGGGGCAGGCTGTGCCCTGAGCCCTGCTGGATGCTCCTGGGCCCGCAGCTCTGCAGGACACGGCTGGGCTCTGACCCCCCGTGCCCCCAGGCCCTGCACGCTCAGCACAGCTCACAGCAGCCCCCAGAGGAACGCAGAGCGCTGCTGGCCTGCAACCTCTGTTTTACCTCCAAAACAGCTCCTATTTATGTCTTCTAGCAGACAAAAAACCCCCTCAGCACATCCCAGTGCTTCCTGGCTCCCTCCCCTTTGCTTGGCTCTGGTACAGTATCTTCAAAACTTGACACCACCCCTGCTTATTGTTTTAAGCACTCCTTGCATT
Organism: Dendrocincla fuliginosa; assembly: GCA_035047845.1. Classification (NCBI taxonomy): domain Eukaryota; kingdom Metazoa; phylum Chordata; class Aves; order Passeriformes; family Dendrocolaptidae; genus Dendrocincla; species Dendrocincla fuliginosa. The sequence goes on from JAWWMO010000121.1 coordinate 3,717,450, forward strand.
AAGTGTAGGGAACACTGCCTATAAACTATCCCCTGCCCTCTTTCACTGTCCCTCTGCCCTTCACAGACTGTTCTCATTCCTGCTGACACTGCCCACCACGAAACCCCAGCTCTGGGACAGGATTCTGGTTTGGTCTCTCCAAGGAAAAGAATATGCAAGAAAACCCCCCTCAGAACAACTCCATCAAATCAACTGCCTTGCTCACTGGGCAAACGTTTGGGGGCTCTTCTCGTACAAGACCTTCATTTCTGTTGCCTCTGGATTAACACCAGAATTCCCACCTCAGCTGTGCCAGCCTCAGTGGGTGCAGAAGGAATACCCAGATTTGCTCGGGATTTCCAACACAAAACAGACATTCATTCCTTCTTTACCATTCTTTGTGCCATTCCTTTGTCATTGAGGCAGGGAAAGCTGAATTGAAGCACAAAGTGGGCACGAGAGCCAAAGTGTATCCTCAGGGAGGCATCCAGCCCTTGGAATGAGAGGATACACTGCTGCAAGTGCATCAGGGAGAGACAACTTGCTCAAGATTTAACCAAGAACACAAAGCAAAGCTCAAGTGCCCTGCACTGCCAGAACAAGGAGCTGGAATGGTCCGTGTGGCTTCAGGAAATACAGCACTCCCTATGATCGAGCACTCCAGGGAACACCCTTCCCTTCTCACAGGCATCCAAACCACACTGTCAGCCCTTCAGTGTTCCTATTCCAAAAGGTTTGTCCTCACTGACAGACAACACTTCTGGCTTCTCTTTTAGAAGTTTTCATTCTACTAATCATTTATATTCCATGTTCTTGACCAAGACTTTTCTTACCTCTTTTTCCACCCGTGTGGCCTGTGGAGCCCTTCCTGTTTGCTAAATATCCAGAAGAGAAATACCCACTTTTCCCAGCACTGGAACACACAGCATCTCTCCTGTATTCTATAAAAATTAAGCCCCACCTGCCATCTGTTTGATCTGTCACATCTCAGGCTTCCTGGAAAAGAGAGGGTTTGATCATCACCCATCTGGCAGAGAGCTCACAGGATCCTGTCTCAAGGATAGGACCAAACTTTAGCGAGTCTTCTGTTTCATTTTAAACTTACAATGAGATTCAGCATTATGCTAATTTCCCTCTGCTATTCATAACAATAATCAGCAATAATAATAATAATGAAAGGGTTTATTGTTTCTGTTGTAGGGAAAGCAAGGAGTACACCATGGAAACAGGAGAAACTGGAGCAGTATTTGCAAAATAAAGCAGTAAAATAAATTCTGCTACTGAAGGCAAAGCCAAGGCTGAGCAGTGCTGAAAGTTCTTTCCTTGAGCACCTGGAATGACAGAGCAGAGCAGCCCTAAGAGATGTGGGGAGGCTGTTCCAGAGGAACACCAGCAGGTCTCAGGTGTGCCCAGGTTGGTTCTGTGATGCCCGGACAGGTCCATGCAGCACCAGCACAGCCACCCAGGATCATTTCAGAGAGCTACAAAGGACCTGCAGAGGTTTGGCTGCTGGGGAAGACCAATAAAACTAACTTTGACCTAAGGTATGTTTTTCTAATACAAGATTTTTGCACAGCAGGAGTTGGATGGCTTCACATTCCAGAAGTCAGTAACAAATCACCATCCCATGAGTACCCTGAGCACAGTCCTTGAAACAAGCCCTTGTCTCCCACAACACCAACAGCAGTCACTTCTTACAGTCTTTCCAAGGGGGAGCACTGAGATGCCAACAGCCCTGTAAGGAAAACTGTCCCTTTCATATCTACACTTGTTCATCTGACAGGCCGGGCAGACACAGGGAGGGGAGCCCAGACATGGATCATTCTGATGAATCCAAGGTGACAGACAGCAAAACAGGGAGACGCAGAAAGAAAAGCCACGACTGATTTTCAGCAAACTGAATATTCCCTGGATTGTTGCACTGCAGGGCTTGGTATCTGTGACACAGATGTGAGCTGGGGGCAGCTCCAAGGCAGAGGCACTGCTGCTGTTCAGAGCTTGGGGGATTGCAGATGTTTATTTACTTTGCCAGCCATGAAAGGCAAAAAAAACCAAACACTTATATATTTTAAAATTCTTTAGCACTGAAGTTTCTGGAGATGTGTAGGGAAACATAAGAGAATTGGCACTTCCAAGAGAGAAAAGAGGTCAGAGAGGGAGGTTTTTCCCCAGGATGGGAATGATCTCTTCCTGACACAGACCTGGACCATTTCCATCCCCAGCAGGCATTTTTGCTTATAATTAAGTCTATTTTATCTTCCAAAAATACACCACCAAAGAGCGGCAGGGACAAGGGACAAAGAGATGATGTAAGACGAGAGATGGCTGTGATAAAAAGGATAAATGTTGTAGTAAGAATAGTAATAAAAGCTGTGATGGGAGGAGAGAACACGCATCAGCTGGAGGACTCAAGGGAGACAGGGCCACGGGGCTGCGTGTGCTGGGAGCACATGGCAGCACACACAGCTCCTGACAAGGAGAGAACCACAACACAGCCCACCACCCGTGCTTGCTGAGCAACTTTAAAGCTCTCAGTCTTGGGGACTGCTAAGAACAAACAAAGAATCTCAGCGTTGTGTTTGAACCTCTGCCCTCCCAGTATTTATGACTGACTCAAAGGTAATGGTTCTTCCAGCACTAACACACCCCTGTTCTCTGCAGAGGCTAAAAATCCAGGTGACGGCCCAGACTGACCCTGCTCAGCTGACAAATGCTGAGCAGAGCCTTGCCTGCAAAAGCACGGCTTCTTTTAAATAAATAAAGGATTAAATAAAATACTAAGTCTTTGCCTGTGTCAGCTGAGACACTGCAGAGCCCTTCTGTCGCTCTGGCCCTGCCCAGGAGCCTGCAAGAGGAGGGTTATGAAACAACCTCTCAGGAAGCAAAGTCACCCCCTCCCCTCCCCTCCCCTCACCGGGCAATGACCCAAACCACTGCGGCCCTGAAAAAATGTCACCCACGGCTTGTCAGCAGCAGCAGAACCCCAGAACTCTGTGCCATGGGGTGTCTGTGCTCCAGAGAACATGCCACACCACACCTGACCCTTTGCTTTGCCTCCCACACACCTCCTCTCCTCTGCTGGATGGATTCCCCTCCCAGCTCCCCACACTCATCCTACACCTGGGTGGGTTTTTCTCCCCAGAAGTAAAAGGGTAAAAGCAGAGACGAGACTCAGAGCTGAAAATTGCCCTGGCTGAGCAAGTTGTGATGTGGGCACTTCTTCCTGAGTGGGCTCTCAGTGCCTGGGGTTCCCCTGGAGTCCTGTCAGCTGGGAGCAGTGAGGGGCCATGCACAGAGCATGGATGGGCTTCACCCAACCCCCCGAGCTTGGAAAAGGAACAGCAGGGATTTCATAAGGAACCAGGACAAAGTGAGACACAAACACCTCCTTCAGCACAAACTGATGCTACATTAAGTTTGTAACACATCTCCTGGGGAAAAGGGGGATGTTGCAAAATGCACGACTTTAAAATCTCTCAGTTTATTTTTGAGTTTGCCTTTTTTTTTTAAATTATGTTTATCAATCATATAAGATTCCAGGGGCACAAACAATGAATAATCCACTGAAAATTAATACTGCCTGTTGGTTCTACAGTTTTAAAGGCAATAAATCAGCTCTCAGCAGCACAGGACCACAGTATCTACTTCATGCACAAGGCAGCACTTTATCATGGCAGATGTAGCTGTGTCTCATTGAACTGACTGCAGTCTCTGGCCAGCCAGTAAAACCTGAATGGCTTTTCACGTTATATTCTCAGAGCTCCAAATAAATCCGAGAGTGTCAGTTGCATGTATGTGTGCTCTGTAGAAGATGAATTAAGCACTGTGGCTACGGAACGACCCAGCAAGTGCAGGGCTAGTCTGAGGAGCAGCATGGCGAGGGCAATCCTCCCTCAGCCTCCCTGGCTCCGCAGCAATCACATTAGAGGGGAAACAGTTAATTTCGCCTCCATGCAGCCAAGCAGGTTTTGTTTGTTCTTTTGCGGAGAATCTTTTCTGTTTGGGTCGGGGCTTTTTTTCTCGGGGCAGTGAATTACTGTGGACGAAGAGAAAAGCACAGCCACAGCAAGGTGGCCACAGCCTGTTCCTCCAGAAATCAATGGCAATATTCCTACAGGAGGATCAAACTGTGTATGACCAGTTTATCGTTCAAATTCATTTCTTCTCCCCACCAAAATGAAATTAAAGCCATGTAAGCATTTGCCGAGTCCCTGTGTCCCTTCTTTCTCAGTCCTTTTCTGCCCTGTTACTCTTCTAAAGGATGTGCTACATGTTTTATCCCAGCCCCTCCTGTTTCCTTCACTTTACACACCCTGATCTTTCATACCTTAACTGTGGTAGGAAGGAAAGACTTGACGAAAGAGCTCTTTTCAGTCAAGATCTTTAAGGCCCAGGACATCTCCTGTTAAGGTACATTTGATGAATTTAGTGGGGGCTGCTGATGTCCCCTCAGGATTCTGGGTTCACCACTCCAGCACGTCTGTTCCTGTGATGAACAGAGGAATAACCACAGCACAGCAGAACCTCATGCAAAGGCTGCACAGCCCTGGACTTCTCTCTTTCCACAACTTCAACAACCATTCCATTTCTCCACCCGGTTCTATCTTGCTATAAATCAGTGAAATGCCATTCCTTGACTTAGGAAGCTCCAAAGCACACCCAAGACCCCCCGGGAACTGTGATTTTTCATGTATCAGTGGCTACAACATGCATTTCCTCAAGGAGAGCAGTCACCCGTGTACCATTACCCTTTGGCAGGCAGACCCCTTTGCTGCCACCAAAGCCATGTCAGGAGGAAACAGAAAATGATTCCAACGCCCAGGAATGGGATCCCAGATTGTGAGAGAACAGCTCGAGTGCTGCTCACCCTCTTCTGTAGCACCAGACAGGGCCCGGTGCACACAAGGATGGCTCACAGACCTCCACAATGTTCATTCATTGCAGACAGCAGGTCTAGTTGCCCGCCCTCAGTACAGTAATGGATTGACAACACTTTTCATAATTCTTTTTCTCTCTTGCTGTTGAATCTTGGACAGCCTGTATATTTGAACATTGGACTTACTTGTACAGCTACAGTATAAGCTCTACATCACCACGCTGTACCTTCTTGGACAGACTTATCCATCTGAAAGAGATTTGGAATTTCAAAAAAAATAGCTTCACGTCCCTCCTGGAGTTTTGTAGAAAACTGTGGAAGGAAGGGGGTGTCCCTTAAATAAAATCCCACAGTACCTTTGATTCATGTTAAATTTATCAGAATTATCACTTAGACAAAGTGAGAGATCAAAGGTACTTAAAGTTATAGTTAGAAATAGTCCTAAGGCTAAACCTAAGCATTACAAATTATTCAGTACAGCTTTCAAGCCTTCTATCTTTGTAAGGCTATTTAGCCAAGTTCCTTGATAACGTTTAAACAAAAAAAATGAAACAAACACACTCACATTTGATGACAAAATGGTAATTTAACATGTTAGTTACATGGTGCCTTCTCATCTATGTAACACATAATTAAATGATTATCAAGCAGTGCATGGCAGGCTTTGTACCTGCAGTTAATTCACTGCCTTGACTGTAATTAATCTGACCTGACAGTAGGTGTGCAGACGGATAGTCCTATTTGTGCAGCTTCCATTTTAGCTCAAATGAGACTCGTGGCCCCCTAAATCAACTTGCTGCCATCAGATTCTGCCCCCACTCAGGTTATCTGACATGCTTTTTCAAGCCCTAAAGCACAGGCACCTGCAGGACCTTCAGGTGACACGAACTCGGTGTGCCCCACTCAACTGGCAGCTCCCTGTCACTGCTGCTGGACAGGGAGGAACCAGCAGCAATTCCCAGAGTTCTTTTCAAGGATTCTGATCAACAACAGCTATAACTTTTCTACGTGTTTCTTTGGCAATGCCCAAAGCACAGTTTCCAAACCTAAACTTAGTTAAAAGTATGTACTGACATGGTCTGAGCTCTGGGTGGGCATCACACTCCATTTCCTGTGCAGCCAAGTGTTTCCCTTTAAAAGCACAAGTCCCCAAATCAGAAAATATTACTATTTCACTTAAATGAGGAAGACACAGAGAAGCTTAGAGGGGACAAGAGCATCATTTTAGCACTTTGGGTTAGAGCAGGTAACTGACAGAGAAACCAGCACTGTAGCTTTTAACATCACATTAGACTTTTAGTTGGTTTTCCAATGCAATTTCTTTTTCAGCAGCAACAATAACCAAAGGACTCACAGTAATGACTTTCACAAATCATTCAGTATAAAGTGGCTAAAAACCTGTTTTGCTTTCTCCTTTTGAAATAGGAAAGCTCAGACTGAGCAGCAGAGCTCAACTAACAGAGACTATTGACCGATGTTGTGGCAGCAGCTGTTTGAAAAGTTAAATATTTCATACCAAAAGATTTCTGCCTTCCAGTGCAGAGGGGAAGAATCCTGCTTTACAGGGAACTCTGGCAGGGGAGGGGAGGGCATGCAAAGAGAAATTGCTGTTTCTACACTCTCAGCTCTCAGGATTGCCAAGTCTCCACTCCAGTCACACTTGCAGCAGGCCCTTCCAGTGCTCCAGACACCACAAGCCCCGGGGAGCTCAGAGATGCCACGGCTGGAAACGTGCTGAGCAGCCGGTCAGGATCAGCACCACCACGATGGCAGACACTGGGGGAAATGTCCTATTTCCCCCAGAGGGGAGAGTGAGGTGGGCAGGGCAGCCAGGGACACCTGTGACTGACTGACTGACAAACTGCAGGGTCCTTAACAAAGCCCTGCAGTCCCCGGCACCCACAAACAAGTGATAAGGCAGTACTCATCACCTACAGCATTTCCTACCACTGCAAATCTGGAAATGCTGCAGCTCTGGCTGCCCTGTCATCTCATTCTGCTCCCCCACACCTCCACTGTCTGGAAGCAGGGTTACTGTTCAGAACCAGGGCAAATTCAACACAATCCAGCTTTGGGGAACTGGATTACAGCATTTTCCCTTCCTCTGACATTTTTTCCAAAGCCCTTGAGTTTACAGCTTATGCACTCCTAGATGTAACTCTGTCTAACCTCACCTACCTTCTGTTTCCCAGACTCCCTCAGAACCTGTTTCTGACCAACTCTGTCCATCACATCCCCCACCCCTGACACTTGTGTCACTTCAGGGGGACCACACTTCTAAAGCAGAGTCTTCAACAGGCCAATTAGGCTCTCACTAATCATCTCTCAGGCTGGGTAACAGTCTAGCAGTGTAGACAAAAACATACAGGATATTCCAGTTATTCCGCTCCTCTGACAGTTCCAGCTCTTCAGCCTCAGAGACACCTCCAGTTCCCCCCGCTGCACACAGATGGATGTGCTGCTATTTCAGTGTTCAGTGCGTTCAATGAACAACTCATTGTTCTTATGTGGGGTTCCATTTAATTTCTTGACCTACACCCATTAAACATTCACAATGGCAGAAGCGTGACAATCCCATGCCGAAGCTATAAAATCAGATACGTTTGGAGTGTCTTTACAGGATAAAATTCAATGGCTCTGTAGCAAATTTTACAAGCACAGATATCTAGGCAAGTGCTACCTCAGAAGCAGCACCATATGTTCCTGTACCTCAGCCTGAAACACAAAATGCCAGTAAAATGAAAAGCAATGAATTTCTTCCAAAAACTGCTGCCCCAAGAACTTAAAGATATGCCCTTATTTCAAGAAGCAAACAATCAGACCAATCTAATTAGGGGGAGGTAATTACAAGACTAACAGGTTGGTAAACCGTGCTCCTGTCACACAGCCTGGGGCCGGCTCTAGTTCAGGTGTGGATTCGCTGGAAATCACTTTATGCGCAAGGACACTTTTAAGCACCCCTGTAATGCAAAAGGGACATGAACAGGCTCTACTGTGACTGCAGCACACACACAAAAGAGAAATAAAAATAGCTTTGTTTCCCACTGGCCCGGTTAGCACAATTCAGGAAATTCAGGAAGGAAGGAAACATTGCCTTAAAAGTTGATTTTGAAAGGAAACACATTGAAAATGTTTGTCTTGAGCTAATTGTTCACAAAGGTGTTTTCTAGGCATGTGAGTAACTTCAGCCCCAGTTTTTACACCACACTGAAAAAAGACCAATCTGCGAATAAAGCTGTTTAAAAACTGGCCTGATGCAATGGAATAATCAGCAGCAAAAACTCAGGAAACCTGAATTGAAGGTTTAGCTGGTGGCTGATTAATCCTGTCTTGTCATTTGTTTAGCTCACGGCTCTGCCTACACAGGTGATGATCACAATATTTGTGTTGCTGGTAGGTTGTTTCAGAACTATTGATAAACAGTTCCAGGCAGTAACCAGGCATTTACTCAGGGTCAAGAGCTCTTCACACACACCAAGGTCTCGCCTCCATAAACATTTTTTCTGACCATCAAGGACTGTTCACACACGTCAATCGATGTCCCACATGTCGATGTCATCCCACTCGGCACACAGAGATCTCCAGGCCTGTGAGTTCATCCCTGTGCACCTGAAAAGCCCAAGCTCTCTGCTCAGAGCTGCTCTCTGCCCTGACACCCCTTCAGATCAGTCCCAAAGCCTCTGCAGGCTCAAACTCCACCCTTAAGCCTGGAGCAAGGACAGGCCTTTCTGGTGGCTTCCCACAGCAACAAAGTGAGCAAAGAAAAACCATCCTCCTCTGCTCCAGGCACTCCAGTGCCCACCTCTGAGACCACAGACTTGCCTTGGGCCTTGCAGAAGCCCACAGGACTCCCTGAAACTCAGAAGAAAGCCTCTTAGCACAAAGGTTTTGGTCCAATAGACCAGGCCTGCAAAGAAGGGACACGCTGCAGTGCCAATGTTCAGCAGATCCATAAATGTTTTTAGTCTGATCAGCAGCATATCACAGAATTTCAGTCTTTCCCTCCGTCCCTGAATTCAGCAGAGTTTTATCATATCAGACACACAGAACAGTTATCACTGAACGTTTATTGTGCTGGCTTCAGATGGGTTTGGGCTTTTCAGAGTGTGGCTTTGTGCTTCGGAGGGTGAAGTTTTCTGCACCACACATACTTAGAACCCCAAAACCAGAGGAAGACAAGGGGATGCAAGGTGAGATGATTGCACTGCAGCGGTGCCACAGCAGAGGGTGAAGCACCCACCCGAGCACACCTTGGAATTGAGGAGGCAGAGGATGCCCAGACCTCCCATCCCATGGAAAGGGGCATTAGCAAACGTGCCTGCAAGGAAACCAAACCAAGCCTTATCCGACTGACTGTCCCCAAAATCTCACACCTCCACACGCTCAGCCTCTGACACCTGGGTACCACACTGACAGGTAAAACCCCAGAACAACAGAACACACACCCTCTGGATTCCTCTCATTCCAGGCAGTGGAAATCTCCTCCTCCTTCTTCCATTACAGAGCCTTTCCCGAGAGCTTCCAGAGTGTCTGGCTCCCTGTGCATGATGATGGGTTTCTGAGCAGCACTGTAAGAACCAATAACTCAAAATCTAACAAAATTGGGGGGCATTAGAAGCACTTCCCTGAAGTGTTATATTTGAGAACAAGTGTCACCTGATGGCATCTTCACAGGCAAGATCCTGTTTCCTCTGCAACAAGGACAAGGAATATCCAGAAGTCTTCCAGGCAGGATTAATATCTAATATCAACTGACTGAAAAACACACGTGCCAAGTGCACCTCTACTAAGCACAGAGCAGACACAGACAAGGTTTGCTACATTTAAACTACACATCTTTTCATAGTGACAAATTCAACAGGTATTTTGCTCTCAACACCAACAGAAATTCTCAAACTTTCTTCACTAATCCTTCAAATATCCATTCTCCAAACTGACATCAGAATCAAGGGTTGGTTTCCTAAGTTAAAAAGTAAGATAAAGTAAAAACACCATCAAGCAAGAGAGGTGGAATAGGGTATGTTGCCCAGGAAACTGGCTCTTGAAGGACACAGTTCCAGGTGGCAGCTGATAAGCCTTGAGTTGTCATTTAAGTACAATAAACACACTGGGCTTAATGTGGGTTGTTGTGGAGTTCTCATGAACGTGGGACAAGCAGATCCTCTTGTGCTCCATCTCCTTCTGGACTTTCCCAAGAACCTTTTCAGTATTCCATGAGTCTACAGCCAGGTGCACTTGCAGTTCTGCGATCAATATAAGGAGTCAACACTACCCAAGTCCTCCTTGACAAACCCGAGACGATGGAGAGACTTGACAGGATGAAGCTTTGAGATCCATGCTTCCAAGAGACAGATCAGTCATTTCCATGCTGTCAGGCAATCCAGCAATTCATTTTTATCAGGCTGAATACAACATTCCAGTACACTCAAGAGTGAAAAAATCTCCTCTTTTTATTCCGCTCGTGGAGATGGTAAAATACACCAATACCAATGGTTTCATGCTGAAATGAGGATTTATTTTAATAAAAGCTCAGGATGCTTTTGTCCTCCTAGTTCTCAAAAATATTTGCACATGCTGTGGTTGTAAGTGGTGAAACGTAGTATCCAGCATTATGGAGTGTAGACCAGGTGTCAAGATCCAACAACAGGGATAAATCAAAAGGCTCTGAACAGAGGAGGCAGATTCTGGTATCTTCTGCTGTTCAGTTAAGACTGAAGAGCCTTTGGTCTTGGTGGCTGGAGAGCTGGTTAGGAAAAAAAACATTGTTGGAATGTTTCCTTTCATGTTTCCTTTATGGGCTTAGTGACACCGCAAAAACCTACAATTCAAAACTGAACTCCGGGTTACACAAAATTCTCAAAAGGACCCAAGCAAACCAGAGGGAGGACAGTGATAGATAAGTGACTTCGCTGCATGAGCACAGAGGGCTGGGCACCCTGCTTCTGTCTGGGCAGCCCATCTCAGTGCAAGGCCGGTGCCAACAAGGAGTGGAGAGCTCAAACACTTCATGGGATACATTCGGGAGTGAATTTTCCGGTTCCACCTCACAGCATTGATATGTCTGTGCTTGGTGCATTCACCTGCCCGCAGTGAAATGTTCCTTTCTTTCTCATAACCCAAGGCTATTTTTAGAGACCCATCTTAATGTCCTCAGCAATGTTTTCAGACCACGAAAATCATCAGATGGGTTTTGAACATCACTGAGATCTGTCCTGTGTAAAACAAAAGCAGGCTCAGAAAGCAGGAGGGGCTGTGGGTCAGCAATCAATGCCTTTCTCCAGGCCTGTCTGCACTTGGCAGAGCGGGAGCTCCAGAGTGATGAATCAGCCTTGTACCCTTTGTAAAAAGCACAGACAATTTTTCTTCTAATCCAAGTCACAGGTACATGTTCCACAGCAAGGGCTGATCAAGGGACATTTTCACAACTCACAGGAACTTAGAGAGCTGCAGTGAAAGACATCTAGTGAGTTTTGAGGTCAAACATTTGAAGGAGCTATCTCACTACTGATCAAATTAGAGCTGTTTAGTATTACAGGCATAAACACACTGGAATAATTCTCCTTGAGGAGATATAGAGACCTTTAGAAGACATCCAATGTTGTTGGTTACCACATGGCTCACTGGGCTTTCTCAGCTATCACGTATCTTTTACTCTTGACAGCACTTGAACACTGTGTTTGATTATTCTAAATAACCCCTTAAATCACTGTATGGACTTTTAAAAATCAGTCAAGTTCACACAAATCATGCAAATAAGAAATACAGGATAGGAGAAACATGCTCTCGCTGAAGCACAAGGGTCCGAAGCTGCTGATTTCTTCCTCTGCCCGTGAATGTCGCAGAAACAATGCAAATACGCCAGACATTTTCTAGCAGAACTGACAAGTAGAACTAAGACTATTTGTTATTCAGAGTCTTCACACAAGCGTTCATCTTTTAAGACAGCCTAGCTCAAGCCAGCAGCTTTCCCATTCACAATCAATAAATTTGCACACCCCTTCCCGCTGCGTACCAAATGCTCACGGACGCAGCTCACATCACCATCCTGACTTTGACGTGTGCCTTGCAGCATTAACGGCACCCTAGACAATAAATATGCAAACCCACTCAAAGCTCACAGATGAGTAGCACTGCTGGGGTTTTTTTTCAGACAACTTTACTGTAAGTCCTTCATCACCCATGTTATACTTTATAATTCCTTTCCTCCAGAACAGATTATTGTTCTGCTTTCTGCATTAAACACAATTCCAGGCTCACTGATTCTCCTCACAAAGACCACTCTATAACTAGTCAAGAAGATATTTATATCAAGATCATGGCTGAAGATAATTCTCACTGCTCTCTCAGTGACTACATATCTGTGCCTATGACAATATGACCTCAGACAAGCTGTGCTTCAGGTTACTAATTAAGACATGACTTAGTAGCTCAGAAGCCAATGGTTTTTCATTGCCACAGTCATTTTCTTGTGTACACAAAGCTTTATTATAGCTCATTAAATACCCTATAATTTGGAAGGCCCTGCTCCTGTCAACATCCATGAACTCTGTGTGTGCGAGAGCAGCACAAAATTTGAACCCCACACCACACTGACCTCTCTTCCCTGTTAGCCAGGTCAGCCTCAATCTCTGCACAGCCTGCAGCAACTCTCCATTGTTAACTTCATAACAAAATAAAACGTACAAAAAAATCCCATTAATAGATACAACACAAGAGGCAGGACACTTTGACACACAATACACACTACAAGGCTGAATTTCTCAAACAAGCAGCACTTACCAAAGTTGTAATATTCTGACTCTGCATTATAAGTGCCAGAGTTCAGAGAAGTTGACAATTTAATCACTGATATTTCCAAACCCGCATTTTACTATTATAAAACCATAACACTGGAACTCCAGAAGTCAGGACTGTTACACAAGGTCCTGAGCTTGGGCTAAAGGTACTGTCTCAGCAAGGGCTCAGACAAGGCTTTAATGTGAGGACTCACCATTCTGGCACTAAGAACAATAAAATAACATACAAACCTGCCCACACATTTCAGGCAGACATCAGTAACAGCCGTGCAAACTCCTGAGGAGCTCTATGAGGTAAAAGCAAATGGCTTAACTCTTGACCCAATCACCATGAAAAATAAATAAGCTTCTCTTGTCTCCTGCACATACCAAAACAAACGCCCACTCGCTACTCACAAAATACCTGATTTTTTTAAAAATGTTGCAATGAAATAAACAAAACAAAAGAAAAAACAGTACATCAGCTCATCCCAGGTGTAAGAGCAAAGCCAGAGGATGGGAACAACCTCTGGCTTGCAGTGTTTGGTCAGTAATAGTGCTGTGATTGATGGTCAGCCTTTCCCTTCTGCAGCTCTGGGGTCAAATGTCAGGGAAGTTCCAGCAGCCAGTCAAAACAAGAGAGATGGCCACCCATGCCCAATTCCTCAGCAGGCAGCAGAGCTGCCAAGCTCCTCTCCCTGCTGGACAAACACTGCAGGGCAAGGACACTCCTCGCGGGGCTGAAGGGAGCTCCTGCCTGGGCCCTGTGTAACTGAGCTCCCAAGACCCTGGCACAGCCTGGGCAGTCAGCACCGACCCCTCGCCTCACTGACACCCCCCAGGGACTAACAGGGCCCCTGCTCTCCCCTGCATGGTGCACTGCTGGGGGGTTAAAGGCAGCACTGATATTCCCTGCCCTGAGTCTGGCTGCCCTCAGGCAGAGCCTGCCTTAGCATCAAGTCCTTACTGCAAACAGAGTCACCCGTGCAGCAGGATTTCCAGCCTGAGGGAAAGAGGGAAAAGCAGTGGCTGCCCAGCAGGTGGTGAGTGTCACCCGTGGCTGGGTGTTGTCACAGTCCTGCACCAGAGTCCTTTCCCACTGTCCAGCCCCCCACCAGGGATGGCAGCAAACCCACCTGGACCAGCCCCTGGAGTTTGCAGGAACCAGTGCTGAACACCCACACAGCTGAGCAAAACTAGGCCAGGCTCTCTGTAAGCACAGGCATCGATGCCATTAATGCATCAGGAGTTTGGCTGGAGGGGTGACCCACCTCACACTAACACACTCAAACCCAAAGGTGTTCTGCCAGCGAAGTGAGGAATGTGTAAGTGTAAACCTCCCCCAGAGCCCTACAACATGAGCTACCAGGAGGTTCACTGCTTTGATATTACAAGCCACATTTTCAGCTCGATAAATGACTCCTCAGTAATAAATGCACCATGTTCTGGTCACATACATATTGACATACCGTGCCCCAGTTCTCCCACAGCATGGAACGGCTAAAACCAACTTACAAGTCTGGCATAAAACCTACGGAATTCAACTGGGAGACTCCAGTTGGGTTTCAGAGCTCCACACTTCAAAAATAACTATCTGAAAGAAACAGTAGGTTACTTCATGCTGGCAAAGAGAAAATTCAGTGGATCCTGCAGCCCTTGTTTATGCTCTCAAGAGCAAGAAATGCTGCTCAGGCTCCCGGCAGACAAGCAGTGGTGGGTGCCACCAGGAAAGGTCGAGTCACACACAAAGTACTGTACACTGCTAGTAATGACAGGTAAATTATTTCCATTTCAGCTTTAAGAAACATAACTGAGCAAATCTACATCAAACCATGACATCATCCTCCCTTTGGCCAGCAAGTGCTGTTTGCACAGAGAGGGTATCAGTTAACTCGGTAACACTGTTAGGAGTTTTTGCTCTCTGAAGTCATACTGCAGTTTCCTCTCTTCACTCAGTGCAGTATGTCCTGACTTTGTTGTCCTTCTAAGAAGCATATTTATAACAGAAGGTGTCCAAAATTTAGTCTGAGTCTCTCTTTAGCCTACAAACACCTTTGCTCAAGGAGAGGTGATGTTGCATTTGTTCTATAAGAGCCCTCACACCTCCAGCAGTATGAGAGGTGTTAGTCAGCAGCTTTACTTCTCTTCATTAATAACCTCAGCAGGAAGCAAGACGCACATGTGAAACCCTCTGGATACTTTCCTTTCACACAAAAGTCAAAGCTCAGAGTAAAACAAAGGACTTCTTAAAATAGAAAGTTGAGAATAAATTGCTTAGACTGAAGAAACAACACTTGGATTGCAAATGCTGAAGGCAGATCAATTTATACAGAGGCACTTATAGCCCAGATATGTGTGTCAGAGTTAAACTGTCATGTATTCTTCCAGGTTGCATTAATATTCTCCTCAAAATGTTTCTACTGCTGGTATTTTCTAATTTCAGCAATCTTTCCATCCCAAATGCCTCTGTTCTCATTACCAGAACATTTAGGTGTGATTACAGCAAAAGATTGCTATTGTGTTCATTGGGTTAAGGCCTTTAAAATGAAATATATGTGTTTTCAATTAGCTAACATCAACTTTAGCTCTCCTATCCCATTTTCTGTCACTCCAAAGGCGGAGCACACCTATTGGAGAAAAACACGTAGGGGAACCATGAGGCAGGATTTTGTTAGAGCCTTATAAATCTTATAAATGAAAGCTGACATGACATACAAGAAGAAATAGCAAGATCAAACCTTTGAGCATGGCAAACGAGGAGGCTTGTGAAAGGAAATGTTATCACCTCATCCGTTATTCCTTCAGCTGTGCCCATGGACCAAAGGCTGAGGGAACTTCCCGCACACCTCGTGACAGCTTCAAACATGCATGAAGCCCAAATGACTAATGCATGAGCACACCCTGCAAAGCTGCACGTCACACTGCTCATGGCACTGAATGCTGGGCTGCAGCTGCCTAGACTCCAGCTGCAGGGGTGCTCAGAGACCTGCAAACACCCTAACCCGCTCCCCAAGCCCCTGTGCCCGAGGGCTGGCAGAGGGAGCACACCACCACAGGATCCAGCACTTGCTTCCCTGTGCTCACCAGGGGAGGCCAGCTAGACCAGGGGAGATGGGACAGGCCTGTACAGAGTCTGCATATTCTGATTACATACTTAAAACACACTATTTCATTCCTTCAATTACAAAGGAGGCTGTTTGTCCCCAGCACTTCACTCCTGCTGCTCACATGACACTCCCCAAGTACAGCAATAAGATTAGAAGTGCCCTGCAAACTCATCACACAGATGTGCAACCAAAATCTACAAGCTACCTATCCACCAAATTTTAAAACAAACTAGGTTCCAACATGATACTGAATACTTACTACATGGGTTTGGGATAAGAACCAAAAACTTTATATTTCTCATCAGAGTTTAGGGCCAGCTTTCCAGGCCATTCTCTGACTCGCATGGTCACAATTTCACCCTTGCTTACAAAGATGCAGATCAGGATTTTCATCCCCTACACTCAGCTGGCAGGGTCAGGCAGACACAGAACATGCAAATGAAGATTTCCACATCACTGGCACAGCAATAACGGGTGCTAATGGCCAGCACTTTTACCACTTCCATATTAACTGTTTCCCACAAAACCAGAACTCCAAATACCCAGAAGGGTTCAGCCTTGCTGTGAAAACCAAGTATTTCCCTGAAGTTTAAAGCCTCTTCCTCATGGCAGAGCTGTCAAGAGCTTTACCACTGACCAAGGTCAGATGAATGTCAGAGTTAAACCTCGAGCTTGCATCAAATTATATAAATATGAAAGAGCAGAGGTTTGACAAGTTACTGCTGAGAGAAGTTGTCAAACCAAAGAGGACTTGCTGTAAAAGTGATTATATAAAGCCTAGGACAGGCAAAGCTGTGATTAAAGTCAATAAACAGCCTCCCAAAGCACCAGCTGCCCTCTCCAGCACCTTGTGGCTGGAGTCCAGACTGTAGACAGGTGCAATATGCTGCACAAAGGATGCCAGTCAGCTCGGGATTAGAGCAACAACTGCTCTCACTGCACTGTTGGCAAGATGGTTCTTGACAAGATATTTGGACAAAAACCCAGAAACCCACCGTGCTGGAAGCAAATGGTGTCCTCAGCTGTGGGTGAGTTTTAAAAATACATACTTAAAACCTTAGATGGCCTTTCTACATAACCAGTGAGGGACTGAGGAACATCAGAGGTGCAACAAACCAGCCACGTTTAGGAAGCCTGGGTCCATACTTCATGATACAGTAAGGTCAGTTCTAAACAGAAGGAACAAACTGGAGAAAGAAATGCAGTATTTAAGGGAAGTTGTGTGAGGCCAACTTCAGTAATTTCTGCATTACACACCTTCACATACTTGTCACACACTCACCTTAACCATTTTAAAATCATTACACAGACAAGTCTCTACACTTACCAGTTTGGGTCTGGGAAAAGAGTTCTCCACTGGGACACTAATTTCCTTCAGGAAAACATCTCAAAGCACATGGAGGAAAAAAAAGGAGCAGGCTATACAAATTCTATCAAGAGTTATTTCTACAGAAGAGTAGGACGTTTGAACTTTGTAACCATTTGACTTTCAAAATAACAAAATACTTACATTGTGACTAACCTAAGAAAGCAATTAATTCCAATCAGTGAGGATACACAGCTCTTAAAAGCTTGGAATGTTTATTGGAAACTGTTCTAAAAGGCAGCAACGGCAATAGCAATGAAACCCCCTCAGATCTTCCTTAATTTTTAATTTGTTGTAAGTAAAAATATGCAAACTCGAGGCTTTGAAAAGCTTTAGGAGCTATCAGATTCATTTCTGTTGAGCCTCCTCTTCACCTGGGGTCTTCTCCAAAGCTTATGGAAAAGGACACAAGAAGCCTTCAATCAATAAACAGGAAATTTTTGAAATCTTTAAAGCTACAGGAAGGTGGAAATGAAATTGGAGACATTCACCTCCACTCTGCTGACTGAAATAGAGGCAGGACAAGAAACATAAGGCAATTTCTTTCTGATGCAAACAGAAATCCACCTGGGGACAAACAGTTTACATCTACCAGCCACAGAGCAGGGTCAGGGCCAAGAGCTGCTCCTTGACACCTTGGAGCAACACTCCAAAGGCACTTTCCCCTACCTTTTCAATCCACCCAGCACCTGCTGCATAGGCAGACAGGTCCACCCTGACTGATCACTTGCTATGGGAACAATGCTGACCCCAGGCTCATTACCTTGCATTGCACACCAAACCTCATTCCTTCTCCTGAAATAGCACTGAAACTACCTTAGGAATTTTCAAAGAGACCTTTCACTAGCAGTAGTGACCCACCATTCATTCCGTTGTAAATACTCCTGTGGTGAGGGGACAGGTCCTCTGTCACTTGTCTCCTGAGGGTCCCTTCCCTGCTGCCTCCGCTGAGATGTTTGAGGTGCTCGGGGCTCCCTC
Source organism: Dendrocincla fuliginosa (assembly GCA_035047845.1). NCBI lineage: Eukaryota > Metazoa > Chordata > Aves > Passeriformes > Dendrocolaptidae > Dendrocincla > Dendrocincla fuliginosa. Next base: position 3,735,531 of record JAWWMO010000121.1, read on the forward strand.
CATAGTGCTGTTTGAGATGCTCCGGGCTCGTGCCCCTCACCTTGTGCAGGTGTTCTGTACTCCCACTGGGCGTGTGCTTCTGCAGGTGATCGGGGCTGCCACCGCTGTGCTTTTGATGCTCAGGGCTGCTGCCAGGCCTCTGCTTTTGAAAGTGTTCCGGGCTACTACTCAAAACGTGCTTTGGGATAGTTTCGGGGCTGCTGCTGCTGTGCTTTTGTTGGTCGGGGCCTTTGACGAGGGCTTTGTGATGTTCAGGGCTCGGCCCTTTCAGGTGATGGTCGGGACTGCCAGAGCTGCGGGGCTTCTGCAGGTGCTCGGGGCTGATACTCCTGTGCTTCTGGTGCTCAGGGCTGCCTTCCCCCCGGGCTTTCTGCAGGTGCTCGGGGCTGGTGCTGGGGTGGTGCTTGTGGTGGTCGGGGCTGTCTGTGCTGCCCGTGCTGGAGGTGCTGCTCCCGTCCCCGACGTCCCTGATGTAGGCGCTCGGGGCCGTCAGCTGGCACAGGCTGATCTGGCTGTCGATGGAGCTCCGGCTCCCTGCTCCACCACCTTTCTCCTCATCCAGCAACACGCACAGCTCCTTCAGCTCCAGGTTCTCCTTGACCACTTCTTCCTGCCTCACTTCCAGCTCTTTCAGCTTCTGCAGGTACAAGGCCACCTCTTTGTGCATAACGCTGGCGCTGTACCTGCCCAGCCTCTGCCACTCGCGCGACACCTTCTTGCCCTTCTGCCGGTCGTCGTCCAGAAAGCAGCACAGGTCTCTCAGCTCTTGGTTATCTTCCTGCAGCTTCTGGTTGATGTCCTTTAAAAGAAAGATTATCATGGCAGAGAAGTGTCTAAAGGAACAGCTACAGTTACACAAGCCACAAAATCATCCTTTAAGCACTCAAGTGAGGCACAAATAACTGCACGTGTAGATCTGGCACATTGTTAACAGCACAGTGCTTCAAACAAACAAAGCTGCTGGCCAGACAAAACCAACTTACTTGCAGAGAGTTTCAAATGTTAAAGACTAGCAGAAAAGTTTCAGGTGCTTAATTAATTCTCATGCTAAATATCACAGTAATTTAGCTCCCAAACTGGGCAAAGATCGTAAGGGCTCCCATGGGGATCTCACTCCCCTAGAGAAATGTTCACCTGAATAAAACTGCAAGGTACATCAGAACTTGTAATCTCCCTTAAAGAATTAATTATTACCATTTATATTCCCTATTCCCTAAAGCATAGTCACATATAAAGATTAGCATTTTAGAGATTAAAAAGAAAAAATGAATTTGTTTGATATTGTTCCAGACTTGCATTAAAAAAACCTTGTCAGTCATCACTTAACCAGGATTGCTTCACCCACTCTGAAATTAAATAACCTGCTTTAATAGACTTTTCCACTCCTAATAAAATGAAGTCCATGACTCCATGCCCTTCTCTAAGTGAGGAACAGTCTGAAGCAAATACTCTGAAGTAAAAATGTTCAGGCTGTTACTACAGCAAGATAATGCCAAAAAAAACATTATCAGGATTTTATCTTCCTAGTTTGGACTTGTGACCGTATTTCTTTTTCTCCCATCTCCATATTCATTCCTTCTTAGGCATGATATCATAAGTAGAGATTAGCCACAATTGTTAAAGAGCTGGCCTTATGGAAAGACTATTTTAGCACTGTTTCCCAAGATAAGGAAGCTCTTGTAACCCCACTGGATTTGGATGCATGAACGCCTGCATTTGTCTGACCTTTGCCTCAAAATTACTTTGAACTCTGTCCATTCCAACCTGTATGTGACAATGAAATAAAGGCTATAAGGTGTCCTTAAAAAATCTATGCTGGTGAGAGATACTTGAAATGATCCCACAGTGGAGTAAAGAAGTTGTGGAAGTCCCCAGTTGCTCAGTCAGAAGGCAGCCATCCGGCTGCTCCTTCTTACTCATGGACCTGGAATTTCACAGAGAACAAAGGAGGGAGATGTCCAGACACAAACACAGGGCTCACAACCTCCTTCTCCCACATTCTGTTCAAAAGTTCCAGAGGAGGCATCTGAACAAAAGGAGGAAGTTAAACATGACTTCAGGAGTTCAGAACCAGGGGAGGAATTTGTCACTCCTTCCTACACATCTTGGTGTGCTCGCTCAGTTACCTGGAGGATGCACAAATCCACATGATGTCACACTTTTGCACGTAACGGGGAGAAAGACACTGCTGTTGTAACTGAACTCACATTTAAAACCTAAGCTTCAATTTTACTAAATACTACCACGGATAGTAGTATTTATCTTTTTTACCCCCAGACACCAAGTACAGTCACAAAGGAGAGGACACCCCCCCCATACTTTGCAGAACACAAAAACTTGGGAGACAGGAAGAGTCTTCCCCCAGGAGCTGTTTATTTTATGCCACACTCTCATCACAGACACTTTCTCAGTAAGTCCATCAGTTAAATCCATTCTACAAGTGAACAACTCTCATCTAATGCACTTCCATAATAATTCAAAAGCCCACATTGCATCTGTCTCTCCTTTCCTCCAGACTCGCTGAAGGAATTTCCATCAAACAATGTCCTTTCTCAAAGCAGCAAGACAGAAAATGTCCTGTGGTCCTATCTGCTTTAAGTAACTCTCTGGGTCTGTAATACACAAGCAAGGTAATTCCCTGTAAGTAGTCACACTACCTTACCAATCCTCAGAGGTGGGAAAGGAACATTAGGGACTAAGCTTCTCACGCAACAGAAGAGTGAAATTAAGAAGGGATAAGCCATTACAGCCTTGGTCTAACTTCTAATGTGTAGCCTGCACAAGCATACAATCGAAAATGGTTGATCAGAGATGCATTATCAGATGTCTTTTTCAGACACTGAACTAGGGATTGGTTCTGATCACCCCAAAACTGAGCCCAAGGGTTTGCCACCACCTGCCATACCCTGCACTGCATCCTGAAAATGACCAACTCTCTCCAGCAGCCTGACTGCCCGATAGACTAAGGCATCTGAAAATAGGGACAGAAAACAGCCTAAGCTACGCCAAATCTTTTGGACATCTACAGCTCTGCACACCCTTATTTCTCCTGCACTTCAGGCAGGAACATTTAACTCTAAACAGGAGGTGACCAGACTGGAGTGTTCGTATCGACCCAGAGACTACTGGGGCAGAACACAGACCAGCCGTGCTCCCCAACCTGCCGAATAGCTGCTCATCTCTTAGCCAGACACTCGATTTTGAAGCGGGATCCAACGCTATTCACCCCAGCCCTTGCCTGCTTTTCCTGCGGTTTTCGGGAACCTCCCAGACCATCAACCTGTCGAGATCGCTCCCGGCGGGACGGGCGGGGGCCGCGGGCACACCGCACGAAGTTCGGGGGTCCCACCCTGCCCAGCCCGCTCTACCTTCAAGCCGCGGATCTCGCCGAGGTGCAGCTGGAGGCGGCGGTTCACCTCGCGGATGAGGTTGCTGTGGTCCAGCATCGCGCTCATCTTCTCGGCCTCGGCGCGGCGGAGGCTGCGGATCAGCTCCTCCTTGCTCCACTTGAGCAGCTCCTCGTCCGACACCTTGGACAAGTCCTCGGCCGGCGCCGACCCGCAACTTTCGGCAGCCACTTTGGCCATGGTGGGAGGCCGGGGGCACCCGCGGAGCCTCCCCGCGCTGCCGGGGCTGCCCCACCGCCGCCGCCGGGGCAAAGGGCGAGCCCGGAGCCCGCGGCTGCCCCCGGCTCCAGCGCGGGGCCGGGGCGACGGGGGAGACCGCTCCTGGCCCCGGGTGGCGGATCCTGGAAAACAGGAGGAAGACGAGGAGGAAAGGGTGTGGAGGAAGCCGGGCCACAGTCCGGGGAGCAAACTTCCCCTGTCGAGAAGGAAAACAAATAGCGAAAAAACCCACGGAGACGAAGGATCCCCAAGACAAGCGCGGCTCTTTCAACAGGTCAGCGCCGGCTGCGAGTGCCCGGTGTCCGCCGCAGCGCCCGGGATGCGAGGCGGTGCATGTGTCACGGCGCCCGGGCTGCGGGATGCTGGGCAGGATGCGGGGAGCGGCCCCCGCGCCCCATGGCGGCGGCACGGCACGGCACGGCACGGCAGGGCAGGCTCGGAGCGGCTCGGAGCGGTGCGGGAGGGCCGGGCGCGGGGGGCGCCAGTGGCGGGCGCGGGGCCGAGCGCGGCTTTTCAGCGGGGCCGCGCCACGTGCGGGAGGGGGCGGTGCGGGCACGGCGCGGCGGTGCGCGGGGGACACCTGCCGGACACGGCCTGTATGCACACACCTGCGGGACACGGCCCGTACAGACACACCTGCGGGACACGGCCTGTATGCACAC
>JAWWMO010000121.1:3739918-3816060 GCA_035047845.1 Dendrocincla fuliginosa
ACCTGCCAGACACGGCCCCTATACACACACACACACCTGCCAGACACGGCCCCTATACACATACACACACACCTGCCGGACACGGCCCCTATACACATACACACACACCTGCCAGACACAGCCCGTATATACACACCTGCCAGACAGTGCCGGTATACACACACCTGCGGGACACGGCCCATACACACCCCCCCCCACCCCTGCAGGACAGTGCCCGCACACACCCCTGTGGCACCAGGCGGACCCCACACCCACGGATGGCACAGACACCCACAGAGCAGCCGGATCCCCCACCCAGGGGCTCACGGGGTCCCGTTCCATCACTGCCTGCTGTCACCACCCCGGCACAGCCCGCAGCTCACGCCGCTCCTGGGCTGAAGGTCGCGTGCCATGAGATGAGCCCCCCACGGGAATTAGCACTGGGCTATTTATATCCCTTCCTTAAGAATACTCGGCCGCAGTGTAGCGAGACTCGCGTTTCCCGGTTTGCTTAGAGATACAAAGGCTCTGCATAAATCTGCCTTGCAGATCATTTGAGAATGAAACTTGATAATCCGTTCCTGCTGCTCACAAAGAAAGATGACACGACAGATCTCAGCGGCAGAAGTGATGAACCGCGACTATTAGGTGAGTAATTGGTTGAATCCCCATTCCTCAATCAGCGAGTTCCCCTGAACAATCCCCTGTGGGCACAGGAGGCTGCCTCACTTAATGGGCTCTTGCTACCTCCGACTTTGCAATTTTATAATTACGTGGGATTAAAGAAGATTTCTACTTCTTGAGGGGAAAAATGAAAATCCTTAATGCCAGCACTGGCAGATCATGAGGTTGTAACCCCAAGAGCAGGGCTGGCTCTGCAGAGGCAGCTGCAGGACCTGTGCCCTACCTGTCCCACACCACTGTCCCAGCCAGCATTTCCCTGCCAATGCCACAGGACCAGACTAGTTAAGGATTATTTTCTGCTCTTACTCCAATTTAAGAATTGCCACAAGAATGGTTCAACCAAACATTGTTCCTTTGTTGTTGTTGCTACTCCTTTCCTTGAACTATCAGCTGTCCCTTGATCACTATAAAACTTCTCTTGCTCCTTTCCTTCGCAGGCCACACTTTGCCTTTTCCCCACACACAAACAAGTGTTCTCCCTTCCCAAACACCATTCAGAGATGTTCTTTCAGCTGATCCATTTTTCAGGTACCTCCAGTCTCCCATGGCTCCATCCAGCCAGGTCCCAGGATACCACACCAGCTCCTGCCCTGCCAACTCCTGGCACGGGAGTCACACTTGAGCTGCTACCACAGGTCCAGGCTGCTCCTCAGCACCCACCACACCCACTCCAGAGAGTCCCTGGGAAGCACAGAAGGGTGGGAATGTTGGCTGAGCTGCAGGATGAGCCCCCAAGTCCATCACTGTCAACAAGAGCTTCAACAAAGCGTGGAGCTTCGCCAGCATGAAACCCCACTTCCCGAGCAGTGCCAAGTATTGTGTGAAAATTTTATTTTCTCTGAAAACTCTATCACTCCCTTAAATCCTCTGGAATTTTTTTCCATTGCAAAGAACAAAGCTTTATATAAAAGCATCTGACCAGCCACTGCAAAAATACAGTAAAAGGCCATGAAAAAGGAGCTGTCAACTTTTATGCCCAAATATATTCCATTTTAATGCGAGTAAAAAAGAACAGCTTGGGGAAAAGGCAGCAATAAATAAAGGCCTCGATGGTAGATTTTTACAAGTTCTAATTAATTTCCATGAAATAAACAGTTAACAGAAAAATGTCCAAAAACTTCTTAATCCAAAAGCTTCAGGAAAGAGCGTCCACCTGCCTCAAGGCTACCCGTGTTTCTCAGGAGTAGCATTTCCCAGCCTTTGATCATGAGGCGCCATGGAAAGCTCGGCTCCCAGATGAGCAGCTCCAGGGAACACCATTTGTGTTCCCCACAAATGGGAAACGCCCCCGCACCCCTGTCTTTGGGAGGCACAGCTTTTTTTGTACAGGCACCCATGGGAAAGGGCAACTCACGAAGGATGGCCACTGGAAACCGTTTAATAAAGTCCAACTTCAGAAGTCTGGGACAAATGTAGCTCCAATAACGGAACCAAGAACGCATCAAGTGAAACTAATCTGGAACGTTTCTATAAGGAGAGGATCTAATTTCACATTCACTCACGCTTGTGTAACAAGATCAAAGCGAGAGTGGGAAGTGCTACATAATTATTCCCATCTCCTGGCAAGCTGGAAACTTTACTTTTAGACAGTCCACCTCAGTGCTCAAATGCCATGTCCTTCCCAGCTCCTGGGCTGTAACCAGCCATGGTGAGGACACCTGCCCCAAGACAAACACTTCCATTTTCACATTAAAGCTGCATTTTTGCAATGCTCCCCTGAATAATTCTCATTCACAGGCTTAAACAGAGAGCCTGGGCAAATGGGATCAGGGAGTGCAGTGCTGGGATTGCTGCAGCCTTTATCCAGTGGCAGCCCCTGTCCTTCCAGTCCTTCCCCACCATGTGCCAAATGGCAGCAGCAACATGGATTGACATCCAATTCCATGTCCACAGCTGGCCATGGTCTGCCAGCTCAGTAAGGCTCTCACTGCTGCTCAGCCCTGGCCATGCAAACATACTGCAAGTGTTGATGGCAAAGTCTTCTGCATGTCCTTGAGGACTTGCTTTCCACTGCTGCCTGCATTGCTTTCAGTCTCCGATGGCTGGGCGGAGTCTCAAAGCACTATTATAACCTATAATAATTATGCAATGATTGGAAAAACACTTTTGGACATTTCCAACAAGGCCCTAAAGCTGTTCAATAGCTCTCTGCCAAAAATGTGTCATAGCTGAGCACTTTCCTAGCAGGCATTTTACACAAAGATGGCTAAACTGTTTTTGCTCAGACCTTCCAAAAATACTTTTGAGAAGAGTTCAGACTTGAAAAATGTCATTCCCAAATTGGAAGGAAGTGGAAAGAGCTTTAAAAATGAAAAGTTCAAGTAATTTTAGTTGCAGTTGCTTCTAGATGTTCTACCCATCGTTCATGTATCCATAGCTGACACCCAACAGAGCATCACCCACACGGGCTGCTGTCTAACCCCAGCTGTGCTGATGTCCCACGCAAAGGGGCAGAGCTTCCTCTGCACTGTTGTTCCTTCAGCACCTTCTCATTCGAGTGAAAATGCTTTTGGTGGACCTTTCAGTCTTGTGTGCAGTTTCTGGTGTCTCTCTTGCCCACATCACTCTGCACCTCTTGCCTGCCAAGCCGGCCCACTGTTCCCTCCTGTGTGTGTTTGTCACCAGCTCTCTCCTGTCCATCCCAGGTTACAGTTCTCCTCACCAGGTTTGTCAGCATGTTGGCAAAAATGCTTTTGCCTCATTTGGCCAAGTGGATCCCACCCCTTCCTCACAGTCCTTGACACTCAAAGAGGGTCCCACGGTCACAAAAGCCAAATCCCTGCTGCCAACACCAGCTGTGCAAGCCCTCATTGACCACAGGATCCATCCACCCCTCCTCCAGCTCCTTCACCACCACAGGACTCATTTTCCAGCCCTGACTGCCGTTCCTGTAGTCACTGTACCAGCATAAATTACATCACTGCATTCACAGAAGAGTATTTTACAATACAATATAAAACTTTTCCTAAAGGAGTCTATTTATAAGAGTGTTCATAGAGTGTCAGTATATATAAAAACTAATAGACTGATACTTCCAGTGCACAAGGGATATTATGGAAATTCCATCTAGCTCAAGCTGGCCAGAAACAAAATCCTTCAGTACAGACACTTTTGTATCCAAAACATTTACAGGTGGAATCCTCACCTCTTGCTCCTGACTTGACCACAGGTAAAAGTAAACAGCCAACTTGAAACAAGCCAAACCAGCCAACATGCTACTTTCTCATCCCAGAAACACTTCTGAGAGGGGAAAAAATTCCATCTATTTCCAACTACAAGAAAACGTAAAAGAAATCCAGAAAAAGTGTTTTCAAATTAGTAATCTGGAGAGGGGGGAAAACAGGTCAGCTTGAATTAGTCATTGGAGTTTTTAAAACTTCAGACAGTGGTGTGTTGCTCCTTCAGGACAAACCCGGGATCCCCAAGTCACAGATTACCCAGAGGAAAAGATGCTGCCACTCAAACTGACAGGGAAATTGCTGCTGCAGGTGTTGGCCAATACTCCGAGCCCTTACGGTTAATGTCAGTGAGGGCTGGGTAAATGAACACGCTTTATAACTGCCCAAGGTTAAACAAGGGGGTAGATGGCTGATCCTTTGAGACAAAGTGAAACACAGAAACAGGCACCTTTCCAGCTCAGCAGAAAACATTCCTGAAGCAATGACTTAAAGGCATCCATAGATGTCAGAGGGAAATCGTTAATTATAACACTTTTATGGGGTTGATTTTATCGTGGAGGGCTTGGCAACTTTTCTGCAGAGATAACAGTTCGTTGTGGCTGGGGTCCAACACAGACACATAACCACAGCATCTGTGGGGTTGTTTCAGCTGCACAGCCTTTGGGTAACACTGGACTCTGATCTGTGGTCACACTGGATGAGGGACTCTATAAGGGGCCAAGTGTTCTTTCCACTGTTGGTGGTGGAAATAAAGTAGGTGCCAGTGGGGTGGGAAGAGAGACAAAGTGCACATCCCACAGCACCATCCTTTGCTTCCCAGCCCTGTAAAAGTGGCAAATACCAGCACAGCATCTACAGGGAAGAAGATGGAGACCTCCTGTCCTGCCCTAAGACGCCAACAGAGCTTTAAGTATTTACACCATACTTAGGAAGCACAAGCATTGGAATGAGATTAAGGTAGGATAAATCCTTGGGAAAGAATGTAGAGGTTTTGGAGATGAAGCAATACCATGCCAGGCAGACAGGCGCCACTGTCTGCAAGCAGCAACACAGAAAAATCCCCTGCCTGATGGATGCTGAAAACTTCACAGGAGATTTCGCAACTCCTCCCTATGACTTTTTTCATCCAACCAAGGGAAAGCCTCCACACTTTTTTATCATTTCCCTGAATCTATGTGATTTTTTCCTATGTAAAGACTGTTTAATCTGGCTCTTCAGTGGCATTATTGATATTTGATAATAAACCCTTTTTATGAGAAAGAGATTATTCCTTGCAATTTTATAAAGCTATGTACACTTAAATAAAACCAATCTACCGCAAGAGTATATGGGACAGATCTCAGATGGTTTGTAACACTTTTTCATTTAGAATCATCTTAATTTATCCAACATATTTAAATCAGTCACCCACCCACTCATTCTGGCTGCCTCATAGCTACATGATGGCCTTTTACACCCACCTCCTTCCTTGGCAGGGCAGCATTTTGTAAAGAGACTCTGCAGTTTCAACAAATCTCCCAAAATTCACGTTTTGCCTGCAGTAAGGTGAGCTGTTGTGAAATCACTGGTTATCTACCCACCACTTACCCCTTTTCCACAGAGACACCAGTGGTCTGTCACTGAAGCCGATTTCTTCCTGTGCCTTGGTGCTTCACAGCAGGAAACAATTCCAGGGATTTCCAGATTATCCAAACCCGCCCTTCTGAGGTGTTCACATCTTTGCTGGGATTACCTATTTAAAGAGAAGCAAAATGAGATTCTTTTCAAAATTTCCCTAGACTCACTTTAAGCACTAGACTATCTTCAAAACAGGAACAAAACTGTTCTTTCTAGCCAAGCACTGGTCCTTGAGTATGAAACTGGAAACCAAGTAACAAAAGCAAAGCCTAAACCCAAGGAACACCCACTGAAGATGTCTGCACATCAGTCATATCCTGCAGCTCTGAGTCCATCTCAGCACTTCCCAAAGCCAGATCCAGTATCTAAAGGGCTGTCTTCCACAGTTCCCTTCCTGCTCTGGGCCCAAGGGCCAGGACAGCAGCTCAGGAACAGCTCATTTGCCAAGCTCACTTGCAGTGCTGCACTGCCAGCCCTAAACCCACCCTTTGGCCAAGGGGTGCTTGGTGCTGTACAGCTCTGGCTGCAGACAGAATTCCAAGAGAAAAGCCCCTCAACTTTCACCTAACAAAAAGCAGCAGGAGTAACACAGCCTCTCCAGTAGACGTGGCTGAGACAACATTCCCTTCCTTTACACCAACTGCAGCTCTGAAAATTCCCACGTCCTTCTCCCTGTTCTTTACAGAGATCTGGTGCAACATGCTAATAATAGCACAGGTGAAGAAGCTGGAACTTGGAACCCTTTGGGCTTCTGCAAAATGTTGTTGGGTTCTCAGTGAAAGTGCCCAGTGAAGGCAACACAGGGCAGAAGACCACTTTGGTCAATTGTTTTAAAAATTATTATTCACAGATTATTTTTTGTGAAAAAAACAAGAGTTATTGCTCCTAGAATTTAAAAACTACACCTCAGACCTCTGGTTCCTACAAAGTACAAGGGAAGGGGCAGAACTACAGTTAACTATAGTTATACATAGTCATATAGTTAAATATGACTATCCCATGTAATACATGAGCATTTCTCACTGTAAACCTACACTGCCATCAAACTAACGAAGGAACAAATCACAACTTTATTGCCAGCTCAGCAAACAGTGACCAACTTAACATTTACCACCACGTCATGCAGTGGTACTTTGAAGTTCTTTACTGGTTTGGGACCAGAGAAATATGTATATACATATTAATGTAGACAATACTACACAGAAGGAAGGAGCACGGTAATTGGAAAGGCAGCTCATGAGGTTATTGAGTGAACAGCGATCCCCACAGATCACCTGCCTCTGCAACTTTCATCTCCATGAACACACTCGTTAGTTATTCTGCTGATTCCTCTCAGCGGGAAAAATCCATTAAATATTTAATTAAGCTGTGTTCAATATATTAGGTAAGTGAACTATTCTATCCAGTGCTAACTAAACACTACATGCTGTATCATTACAACACCCTGTTGCAATGATAGGCACATTACTGGAGATGTTGTTCTGTTTGCCTAGGAAAAGTGACAGCAAAACAAAAATGAACACCGAAATCAGGGTTTCTAGTCTAAGTGTCCTCCTTTGAGCTATTTTTATTTAATCAATTCAGGAGGAAATGCACCAGCTCTGGAAAGTGCTGCTGCAATGGGCAGTGCAATGAAGGGGGCTTGGCCTTGTTTGGGCTTTTGAGCAGAGCAGGAATTTATTGGCAGAGAAAATTGGTGTGTGGGGCATGGCAGACCACAGTGGGCATTTGAAACTGAATGAAACAGAGTTAAACAGAGAGGGGACAGCTTGGCAATTCCAAAAAATCAGACTTAATCTAAGTAAAGCACAAACCACTCCTTCAGAACAGCCAGGGAAATCCTGCCGACCTCAGTCAGCTCCCAGCACCTTGGGATGACATGCAGTGTTTGGAATGCACAGGGAAAGGAGGGAGAACCACATGGCTGTACTTCTGGTCACAGCTGAGCTGTGACAAACGCCAAGGGCAAGTGGCTCTGAGATAAACTGATAGGCTGCAGCTGAAACTATTGTTTCCAAGGATGAAAGGTTAGACCCCAAAACACCCCAAGCCCCCATCTGCAGGGGAGGAGCATTTGCTCTCTGCTTGGAACATTAGATAAACCATGTACACAAAGATCACTGCATGGGGAACTCTCACCACTGCAGCACCACGGGGCATAAAGAGCATCTCATGCAGAAATGAGGCTTCCTAGGCTGCCACGGCCAACGTTCACCAAAGGCTGACTAAGGCATTGTAATTCTCTAATATCTGAGGAGACACACAGTTGGGTTCAGCCCAAGTGAAGGAGGCTGAAGGACTGAGGGTAAGATGCCACTACACAAGACTCTGGAACTGAGTAACAGAAAGTTATGATTAAAAAAGGTAACAAGCCTCAGTATTTTTTTACCAGGAACTCAGTGCTATGGAAGCAGACAGAAGTTAGATACTGTAGAATTTGTCCCAGAACTCCCCAGTATGTGACTTTCCATTATTTGCAAGAAATACTGAACTGGTACCCTGCTCCAGTACTTATTTATCAGCCCTATTCCTGATCTCCCCTGAAAATCAGGCTGACATTTGCACAGAGAAAACAACAGAAACAAAATCAGAAGAGGGGAAATAGGTAACAAAAAAACAATGAAGAAAAAGAAAAATCACATTGCCTACTTTTTCCTCTTGTCAACTGGAATCCCCTTACAGCTGCAGTAATCCAAGTGGTACCTCCTTACACTGCAAAAAACGCAAAGATGCTAAAAGGAATTTTGCAAGTCAGCCATGTACCAGAAAATTCCAGCTGATTGGACTTAGATAAATGTCTTTTATTAAAAGAGCAAACGTATTTGTATTCCTTTTTCCACGGTAATGCCTTTATGTTTTGTTGGGTGATTTTTTAACAGGGGGTCTTATAAGCACTAAAATCAAAACATTCAGAAAAAATGCAAATCACAAAGCCTTGCTGCAGCCTTGGAAAGATTTGCAGCTGAGAAATTACTGGTTTGGACACAAAGTGGGTTCTGGAACTAGACCCATCTTCAACTTTACACAAACCCAGAATATATCCCTGATCTTGCACAGGGGCAGGGGGAAGCAGTTTGGACCAAACTGAAAGGAAAACCTCCCAGAGGTTTTCTTCCAAGAGGATCAGATGTTGATGCTTCCCACAAAAGGAGCTATTTATAAATAAATAAATAAGCCTGAATAGAAACAGTTATTTTCCACACAACCTTCCAAAGTAGGGACAAGAACGAAGGACAAAGTTGTCAGGTTTCATCAGGATTACAGAAATAGAAAAAAGGAAAAAGCTACAACCAGATCCTGGTAAAGATACTATTGGTTTAACGACAAGTCCCCTTCTTCAAAGTGTGACAGAAGTGTGCTGGTCCCACAGGGAAACGGCGAATCTTCTCATCTTTGTGCTGTAATCTGCTTGCTGCTCGTCTTGCAGGGACATAAATCACTGCTCAGCACTGTGACAGCCCCTCTGCAGCAAGAGCACCAGCAGCCCGGGCTGAATGTGTCCCACTCCGGGCCCGAACACGGCTCTCTCCGGGGAAGGGCGAAGCCATCAGATGCCCCTGCAGGACAAACCTAAGCAGATTTCTGCACCAATCTGCATGAGGCAGCCAGTGCTCTGGTCTGTAGGTGTGGGCACTGCAGCTGCTCACCTCGCCACGATTCCGAGGACGGCGTTTGCGCCGCAATCACACTCGCTAAGTTTACATCTCAATAATCCAATTAAAACGTACAGGAACTAATTAAACTCGGTGGATAACGACAGGAACAATAGTCCACAGCAATTTATAGAATTTTCTATCTTCAATGCGCTTTACAGCCATTAACTAATTAATGGATAACAAGAATTAAAAAATCAATGCATGAGCATAGCATATGATTAGAATTAACATTTCAATTACTCTCCTTCTCCGGCCACTACATTTACAAAATGCTTCTCATTTCTTTGCACGTATGTGCAATAATTAAACAGGATCCTGTACAACTCATTACCAAGTAATTACAGAGTTTCGGAACCATCCTATACCCTCAGCGAGAACTCACTCCCGATCTCCTGTTGTCCGTGAAATTCTGCCTTTTTAGTCATTTCCACAGATCCCCTTTACTGTAATCTCTGTTTCCTTAAACCCTTCTTGTGCCCAGGGGGTTCTGTGAAGCGCCTTCAGTTACTGGAATGCTCACACACAGACAATACGGCTGCACTGGGGAATTTCAGGGGCCAAATGCCCATTGCTTCTTGCCACATGGCAAAGACCCCCACCTGATTCCTTCACTGGCACACCTCAAAACTCCCCGGGGGTGCTAAAGGCAGAGCAGTGCCGAGCTTTGCACGGGCCGACTGCTCTGCATGTGCTTCCCACGCCTCTTTTTCCAAGGCTGGGCCCTTGGATTGCACCACAGCAGATTAAACGTAACCGAGTGTATCTGTGCAGGGGCCAAACGTGGATGTCTCCCCCGAGGAGCAGCAGAGGCTTTCAGAAATACAAAACAAAGCCACGCTTTGGCAGCTTGTCTTCCCCTGCTGCCAATTTAAATCTTATATCTCCAAATTACTTCCTTTCAACATCTGTTGTTTTTGTGGCGAGCGGATTGACCTCTGTGAGGAGGGAAAAGTTCCTCCTGGGTTTCTCTGCAGGCCACTGGTCTGCAGGGATGTCAGCGGCTGGAGAACTCACAGTTGTTAGATTTTTCCACCAGTTTTCATGGGTTTTCAGGTGCTAAAACCAAACCAAGCTAGCAATGCCAAAAGCCACAAGGGCCCACGTACATTAGCTACCACACGGCCTACAACAAAAAGAAACCTCCCGCAGCTGACAGGGTAAATTCATTTGCCTTTTCTCCACAACACCAATTTGCAGCATTTTCCCTGCTGGTGCCTTCCTACCACTGCCCTTTCCATCTGCAGGGAGCTGCAGTTTGTCCTCCTGCTGTTTCACACACCTTTTTAATGAAAATTAATTCCTGTTGCAGCATTTCCCCTGCTAGCTGTGTGGGCTGGGGCTCTCTTTGCTCTGCTGCTCTCTGCCATTCTGTATGGATGGATGCAAACTGCCCAGACAGGGTTTCCTGTAAGAATCCCTTTTTTCTCACACGCTCCCACAGAACTGTCAAGCATCACATGGGAACTTAAAAGTGTAGAGTCAAAAGTATTTATCCAGCCTGAGAGTTACCTCTTTCAAATGACTTCTCTGCTCCTCTCTAATGCTTTAGATGGCTGCAGCAACCTCTGAGCAGTTGATTCCAATTCCAGCTCATCTTTTTTGGTGCTAATTACATGTTTCCAATCAATGGAATCAATATTGCACTTCTAGTGTTTTCCCCATTACATAAATACAGATCCAATGCTCCCAGTACACAGGTTGAGGTGACAAAAGGGAGCACAACAGTGAAAACCAAGAGAAATCACTCATGCCCTGCTGAATAAAGTTCTTACTAATAATTCAATTATCAGCTTCCTTTTCCCATTTAAATTCATTAAATGCCCATAAACTTCTCACAGGAAAGGCCAGGGCTGATTTTAATCTTGTTCATTACCTCACTTGCTTCTGACTAATAGGGCTGCAAACATTCATTCTTGTGTTAATTATTTTTTTATTATTATTCTTTAAAATGGAGTCCTTAATTTAGAGAGGAGCTGGCTGCTGAGCTCTATATAGCAACATTTCAAGCTCCTCGCATTTTACTCTCAGCCATGAAAAAGATCTGTGCAACTATGAAGGCAAGTTTCAATCTGATCACTTCAGAAAAGCATTTCTGGACACACTGTGGATGAAAGAGCTGTGTTAATGAAGTTTTCCGGACCCTGAATGGAAATTCTCATTGGAATTCTCGCAAGCAGGACAGTCCTCAACCCTTACTAGTGTCTGTGGGGAAGATTTTACCACAGCAATAGTGAGGCAAACAGGTTGAAACAGGACTAAAACCTCCAGGGCCTTTCCTGCCACCCTGAGTAGTGAAGCTGAAACACTTGGTTGCAACAATGCAGGAATCAGCTTTAATGACACAATTTTCCAGGCAAACAAAAGATGGAAGGATTCTTGGTACTCTGAGGTGGAGCC
This sequence comes from Dendrocincla fuliginosa, assembly GCA_035047845.1. Lineage (NCBI taxonomy): Eukaryota > Metazoa > Chordata > Aves > Passeriformes > Dendrocolaptidae > Dendrocincla > Dendrocincla fuliginosa. The sequence goes on from JAWWMO010000121.1 coordinate 3,751,431, forward strand.
CATCCCAGGAATGCACCCGAATGCACCCACATGTGCAGCAACTAATGCTGCCACCATCGTCCTGTGGCTCCTGAAGAGGATAATGAGGGACAACCACCTAAAGCACAGGAAAACTTTTTTCCAAGAGCAGCAATTTGTCCCATCTCGGTAGGCTGGGGAGGGCTGGAGAGGGATAATGCTCTGAGCCTAAGAGATTAATTTAGACAAGATCCAGGCACTGGCCCAGAGCACAAGGAAATTTCCACTGCTCTTAGTCCTGTATGTCATCAGCATAAATAGAGGCTTTCCTAAACCATCTCCTCCCCACTGCACTCACAAAAAGCAGTAAAAACTCGAAGACTGCAGGAAATGCAAAGTATTTCTCTTCTATACAAATGTTCTGAAGGAAAGGGGTGTCACATGGAGAAATATTTAATAAGAAATTATAGTCTCCTAGTTCTGCCTTTTGCTTTTCCATTCACCACTTCTACCCACCTGCTCTCCCACCCACACACCCCCAGCATTATTAACACTTATCAAAGAGCATAAAGTTTTCATAATAAAGAATGTTTTGTTCATTATCTAGAAAATAATATGGTTCATTCAGTATGTTCCTTAGAGAAAAAAACATTTTGGGCTGCTGTAACTAGATGCTCTTTCTTGGTACAATACACTGCACTGAACAACCTGATTTTCTTTTGGATTTATAAGGCTACCAAACAGCTTTGCCTAAAAACAGTGATTTTCATTGTGGGGATGTCAGGTGTGCTGTTTGTTACATACAATGTGTCATGTGTAGGAGATGCATTTTCAATCCTAAAGGCTGATTCTGCATTATTTATCCCATTACTGAAAAGACAGATGTGCTAATGCTCAGGGTTTTGCACCCAAAATCTACTTCAAGGATATGCTTTGCTGCTATTTATTGTTTGCTTCTGGAAAGGTCTTGATTAGCCAGAAATTTGGTGATGTCTCTAAATCATATGCTTGCAAAACAACCTAAATAAGCATTTGTTTGTGCTGAGGTTAAGGCCAGACTACAAATTTGAGAGTCAGTCCTGGTGCCAGGGATTTCAGCTGACAGTGCTTTACTCTAATACCTACAAGCTTAATGTTACAGTAAAAAACAGCAGGAGCAGCTCAGGCAGGAATGTTTGACAGAGGGGCGAGGCAGTTCTCGAGGCAGTTCAGTGCTTTCTAAATAGAAACCACAGTCTGATGCGGCCATGGCAGCGAGGTGACAACCGGCACAGAAGCACAGGTGCAGGTGTCAGTCTGAAACTGGTGGTGACCTGCAGCATCACCTAAAGCCACTGAGCAGTCGTTGGGGGTAACCAGCCCTCTGGTATGTGTTTTACCGGATCTAGGCTGGAGCAAGACAGGCAGGAGTAACTCCTTGTGTTGAGGCTTGTGAGTCCCCAGTGAGGATTTAGCAAGGAGGTGCTAAAGTGCCCCGAGATGAAACAGCAATTCCAGAGCAGCCTCGTCTGTCCAGGAGAAGTACTGCACAGAAATACAGCTCAGCAGGGGAGGGGCTGCAGTCAGCTCTGGTTGTGTCGTGGGTTTGTCATTTAGTGAACAACTACGAGGGAAAAAAACGAAGTAAAACCCCCCTGGAGTTATTAATGGAAATTTTCAAAAGTTACTAATGAGGCAGCACCAGAATTGCAGAAATTAGAAAACAGCAGCAAATAAATACAAGTGGGAAAAAATAAAACCCGTGAGGAACCCAGAGCTGCATTTGCCTCTGGCTTTTACCTACATAAGTCCAAACCAGCTCAGATACACCGCCTCGGGTTAGAAGTGCTGGCCCGGACTTACCTGGCCGGCCTTTCGCCACCTGTGTGGGGATGAGAGCTAACGGAGACCAAGGCCGCCCTCACCAGCTCCCCGCCGGCACAGAGCACGGTGAGCGGGCATGTCCCCAGGGGGGCTCAGGGCGGGGCTGTGCGCGGGGAGCACTCCGGGCACGGCGGGGATCACCCACACTCCGCGGTGCCCGTGGCTGCACAGCCCTCGCCCATGTCCCCTCAGCAGAACCCCCTCACGATCCCCTCACGGCCAGGGCCGCGGCACGCCGCTCCCCGCGGGGCCGGGGCACCCACACTCGGGCTCCCGCTGCGCCCCGAAACACCGCCGGGAAAGGACGGGATCACGGCGGGGAAACGGCGGGGGAGACGGCGGGGGAGACGCGGGGGAAACGGCGGGGGAGACGGCGGGAAGGGCGGCTGGAATGGCGGCGGCGCGGCCAGCAGGGGGCGCGCAGAGCCCGGCCGTGCCCCCTCACGGGGCGGGGCGGCGGGGCATACACAGCGGGGTACAGGGACCCGTGTACACACACACGGGCGGGACAGGGACAGGGACCCGTGTACACACACACGGCGGGACAGGGACAGGGACCCGTGTACACACGCACGGGCGGGACAGGGACCCGTGTACACACACACGGGCGGGACAGGGACCCGTGTACACACACACGGGCGGGACAGGGACCCGTGTACACACGCACGGGTGGTACCGGGACAGGGACCCGTGTACACACACACAGGTACTCATGTACACACACAGGTACTCATGTACACACACACAGGTGGTACCGGGACAGGGACCCGTGTACACACACACGGGCGGTACCGGGACAGGGACCCGTGTACACACACAGGTACTCCTGTACACACACACAGGTGGTATCGGTACAGGTACTCATGTGCACACACACAGGTACTCATGTACACACACAGCCCAGCGCCGCTCCAGTCGCCACAGACCCCTCTGCTCTGGTCCCCCGAGTGCCCAGAACAGCCCCCGGTGTCACAGCCTCCCTCACGGCGGGCACTGCCGATGGCACTGCGCTGTACCCTGGCCGGCTCTGCTCCCCCGAGCCTGCTCTTGTAGGGTCCCTGAAGGAGGCTCAGGCATCGCTCACAAGCAGGGGCTGAAGCTCCTGCAAATGGACTAGAATCCCTCTTCCCCTCTGCACTGCCGAGCCCACACTATCGCTGCTCATTTCGGACAGGAGACAGCACACAAATCCCTGTCCCCACTGCTGCTCCCACCATTAGGGCCATCCTTAAAAGCTGCCACCTGATGCTCCTCTCTCGCTCAAGTCAGGAAAGTCTCTGTGAATCAAATCAAGCCAAATTAAATCCAATATCTGCACAGTTCACTTTCACTGCCCTATGAAGGTGATTGGGCAGTAACTCACAGTTCCTGCTCTCAGGCCACAAGGAAATAAAACTTAGGGTTGTTTCCCTAAAGGCCACAGTCCATTCAGCTACAGCCCATGCACCTGAGAGCAGCTGATAAAATAAGCACCAAGAAAGCCAACACTTGTGCCTAGAAACACATTTGGGAAACATCCTTCTCCTCCAATGCATCACCTGCCTCACAGGAAGGCAGGAGGAAAACATGCCCCTTAAAGTATTTTATTTTACCCAGTGGAGTAGCCGGGTTGCTGTAGGATTGGACAATTCCCCCTACTGAGTGATGCTGTCTCACATTATCTGCACAGGGATCTCTGCCAAAGGGCTCTGGCAGAGGGACTCGACAGGCTTGTTCCTGCTTGTGGGGCTGAATAAGTCCATTAGGCTCACAAGGAAGAACAAGCTCAAATAAAATGCACACATCAACGTGGCCTGCCGTAATTAAAATGTACCATCACCCGGCAGCTGACACCCAGAATGCTGCCCGCACAAAGGGAGCACACGTGTGCCTCGCTTCACAATGCTTTATTTTCTGACAAAACTTCTCCAGGAAGATATTTTGTTGGCAACTATTTTTTTGGGGGGTGGGTGGTGCAGTGTCCCTATTCACTGAGCTTGAGAACCTGCACTACGTGGAACCAGGTCTCATGAGTTTCTGGAAAGCACTTGAAATGTCAAGGTCGACAAGATAACAATGTGTATTATCTTGAAAAGTGAAAACTGTGTCTCTTTCAGTGACTTGGTGATATGTTTGCCATCGAGATTTTGTGAAACACCACACAAGCACTGACCATCTTTTCCGCTCCCTCCCATTTTTGTAGCTGATTTCTACATCCATACAAAAGTAAAAGGTTCTTCTAGAGTTTGAGGAAAAACACAAAATCCCAGATGATGCCACTACAGAGTCTTCCATTGGATTCTCCCCTGCCCATAGACCCTCCACAGCTCCATCAAGATACACAAGGACCAACCATTGCCACAGAACAGAACCCACTGGCTCAAGGATCTCCACAGCATCACAGACACTGCCCCAGGACAGAGTTTTAAATTGCAGTGCCACATTTACACCTCAGAAAGAAATACAAGCACCTAATGACACAGATTGCTCTTCAGAAAGGGGAGAAAACACGTCAGTCCTGTGCTGCACTGTTCACGCTGCCAGACCTCAGTAATGAACACTGCCGTGTCCACTAAGCGTTCCAGAATGTATGGTCCAGGCCTTCTCCTGACACCTAACTAATTGAATCTCAGAGAAAATCAGCTTTCTAAAGGTGAGGAAAAATGATTTCTGCAATCATTTCTGTCACAGCAAGCACAGTTCTAAAGGAAACAGAAATTTTACTTGGAATATGATAAGAAAAAGCCTTTCAGCATGAAGAATTGGGCTTGCTCATGTCGCTTCTGAGGACAAAAATATCATTTTGTTTTTCCCTGTTGTTCTATTACTTGTGATATAGAGGGCTTAGATTTAAGGTTATTTTTTATGCCCACTTTCACCACCAACCTTTCCAATGATCTCGTTCATTCTGGCTGCAGAAACTGTGGCACATAATGTTGTGCCATTTGCAACCCATTAGAGCACTTTGTTCCAGTGATTTGCAATGGAGTGCAATATAAAGCTGTTTATAAGGCAGTTACTTGTGTATAGGGTTTAACATAACTAAAAGATAACGAAAAGAAAGGCTTCCCAGAGCCATCAGTTCTTTTATTTGCTCATGAAACTATTTTGGAACTTTAATATTCAAGCATAAATTTAAGCCAAATTAAAGCGCTGAAATGTTTACTGAGAGTCATATTTTAGGAACAAGTAACTTCAAAAATATTAAGGAAACAAAAACTAGGATCTGAAGGCATTCCTCTGCACAGGACAGCAAAGTTAAACAGTATGGTTTAGCTGGAAAACAGTGAGCTCACTGAAAGGCAGAAGCCATGAATAACCCTCTTACAAAGGTGCTTCACATGCACAGATCCCACCAAACACAAGACGCTGAGAGACACGGCCAAGTCCCTTTGAACATCAGGGAAAAGCTCTAAATCAAATCTACATTTCCTTAAAAGAGGCAGGTCTTTGGGAGGTAAAAATAGTTGAGTTTGCTAATTTCAGGCTGCAACTTCAAAGTGTTTTCCAACTGGTCTGAGCCCAGCATTGCTCCTGAGAAGTAAGTGAGGGTGTTATTGTGCCCCTTTCACAGAGACCGTACAGGAAGCACATTCTTACTCTCAGATTTTACATCATCAGCCACGAGGTACAAACAGTTTGGAAGCACATCTGTCCCTAATGGGGTTTTAGGTCATGTTCAGTGGAACGCTGAACCATTAGTGTGAGTCAGCAGAGTAACTTTGTGTTCCCAAAACTGAGGGGAGAGAGGCTAAAGGCCGTCACAGAGAGCACAAAGCTGGGGAGCAAGTTACACTGTGAGTAAACACCCTGATCCAAGGGGAAGATCCTCTTGCAAAGGCCACGTGTAGGAGCGAGCCAGGAGCGGACGCTGAGGGAGCAGCCCAGATCCCAGAGCTATCCCAGGCCAGGAGAACACCTGCCCTACTGCAGCAACCTCTGGGGCAGGACCAGAGCCTCAGCTTTCGGGGAGGTGATAGCAGCTCCCCCGAGGAGCTCTGCGGGGCCCTGTGGCCATTTCACTGCTTTCCACAGCTTCTCCTGGTTTGCATTACTGCAAAAAGGCAGCAGAAAAGTGGAAAAAGCACATGTCCTCAGAGTTTCTGACAGTTTACACGGTGTGCCATGTAAGATGGCCCAATTATTTCCCCTTTCTGAAAAAAGCTTCCCCTGAGAAAGGTTTAATTCCCAGTTGCAAACTGATTGGCAACCAGGGGTAGATGAGCGCTCCAGATCACGCTCCATCACAATACAGTTACAACTATTTAAAACCCAATTAATTCTCTTTCTAACTTTCCCATCGAGCTGTAAAGTTCCAGTTGGCAAGGCTTTTTACTTTGATTTTGAATTTCTGCTTGGAAGATTAACTGAAAACGGATTTGACTGGAACAGCTGCACCGGCCATGTTTTGTTTTATTTTGTTGCCATCTCAAATAACAATACTTAGCACTCTTCATCTTCAAAGCATTATACAAACATTGAATCACATCCCCCCACAACAATCTTGTGACATCATCTCCTGTGAATGAAACCATTTGCATGGCAAGGAGGTGGAGAGTAAGTAGGAGATAATTTGTGAGGGGTCCCAGGGCGAGCCCTCGGCAGAGGCAGATGGAGAAGCCAGGGACCCTCACTTTATGAACCTCCACTTCTGCAGACAGGTGGGTTGCTTTGGGTGGGGTCTTCTTCCTTTTTCTTTTTGAGCTCAGCTCATCCTAAGGTAACGTCCATGGTAGGAAGTTCTGCACGTGTCAGCTTGCAGGGTTCGTGCTGGCACCTGCCCCACCACCTAAAGCTCTGCTCCAATGGAGCGTGCCCAGCTGGGTCTGGGGCAGGGAGTGCCCTTTTCCCTCATTGACCAGAAGGTATTTCGGGCATGGCTGTAACCAGGGGTGCCTTTGCCCTCGAGCCACTGAGGCCCCGGGATCCCACCAGGGCAGGAGATGATCGTGTTCTCAGGCACCCTGCAGAGGTCCCGCCTGCGGGCAGCAGCAGGGCCAGGGTCAGCACAATCACACAGCGCTGTTTGCTCAGCACTCACACACGTGGCTGATGGGCCTAAACTCAGGGCTCAGGTCACTGTGAAAAAAGAAAAGTGCATCCTTACAGGGCTGGCTCAGAGAGCTCATTCAGGCTCTGCTGGCTACAGAGAGCGCCTGTGTCCTAAATGAGCTGCCTACAGCAGCAGGCTGTGTGAGCAGCCCTCTAAATACAGCCCCTCGCCGTGCCAGCTCCCGTGAAGGGAGCTAACGTCAGACATGAGAGCACAGAGCTGTCAGGGCTTCTCTTCCTCAGGAAAACTGACACAACAACCCATGCTATTTGTGGTCCTTTGCACGGCTTGTTTCCCTCCTTATTTGGCTTCTTACTAAGTACCTAAGAAGATTTTTCAGACTATAAGAATTGGATTGTTCCCTACAAAACCAGAGCATTACCTAGAGAGCCCTTTTCCAAAGCATTGCACAGCACAACTGCTCCTCCTGAGCCATGACAGGTATGTGGCAACAAAATCCAGAAGGTTTTGCTGAATTTATGGCTTTGTGAGGTCTGATACCCTCGTTCCTAGACTGGGAGGCACTGGGAAGAGCTGGCACCATGGGGTGGAACCATTCAGGGTAATTCCCAGGCCCACTACTCCTGCACAGCAGCTTTGAGCAAGTTATTTCCCCTCCATTCCTGCTACAAGGTACCCTGGCTCTTAGGAAGCACTGCCAGATGACTCCTCTATTAAGTGCTAGTGCCAGTTTCTGAGGTCACCTAAAAACACAGTGCTGGGGCATTAAAGGAGAATGACAGCCATGAAGCAACATGTGTGTTTTATGTTCTGGTCCTGCAAGTAAACTGCACAGTTCGAACCTGTCCAATTCAGCCCCCCACCTCTGCAGTGACAGCTCAGGGCTGCAACAATCTGAGGCAGTGAAGAACCCCAGTGGCAACACAAACTCCAGCCCCCTAAAATAACCTGAATTGTTACTGCCTTGATACAGGGAATTCCAGACAGGAAGAGGGTCCTTCAGCTGAGAAAGATGGAGCCAAAGAACCGGAATGCAGAAGGACAGATGAAACTCAAAAATCTCACCTGGAGGTGAGGCCACCCTTGCCACTCTTCTCAGCAGAGATAATCTAGTTCTGGTATCTCACACCAGAAGGAAAAAAGCACAAATAAAAACATCACGAATTTACTTTCCAAGTAGCAAGTCTGACCCCAAAGGTGAACACTGTGAGCAACACTGCCCCAGCTCATGCCTTCAGCAGCACTTTCTGGCATTTTAAGTCTCTCACAAGAGCCATTTATGGCCTTTCTGTCACTGGGATAGTGGGATCACAAAGACACCAGGAGTGTATAAAAACTTCGCAAGGATAGGAAGAGGATGTAGCTGAATGAATTTCTGAGAGCCTCCTGGCTTTTGCTTTACCCTGGGTCACCTGCACTCCTTCTGAAACCACATCAGCAATTGCACCCCCCAGTGCTGAAGTTCCAGGTGCTGGTTCCCACCACAACAGTGCCTTATACCACCCTCCCTTCACAGGAGCATCACTGCCCTTCAGGAATAACAGAGTGATGAGCCACGGAAGGAAAAGGAAGAAAATGGTTGACATAAAAGGCCACTTGATTTTGAACCATTGCCCTGTCCAAGAGCAAACAAAGCAGCATGGGAAGAGAAGGAGAGAAAACACACCCCGAGCAGTCCATGGCTCAGAGGAAGTTCTGTGGACTGTAATAGCACAGATCCCCTCTCCTAAGAAACAGCTGTTATTCCAAACAGCTCCTGAAAAGCACTTTTATGAAAATTCCATTGCTAAAAAAATAAACAAGGAGGCAAAATGACCACCATAAATATACAAATAAAGAGTAAAAATACACACATGTATGTAATATATATATATATAAAAATATAAATATAGACCCAGAATGAAATGTTCTCAGTTAAATCTGAGACACCACACAAAGAAAATTTGATGTTCTTGCCAACTGTACAGGCAGAAAAAGCCCAGCAATCGTGGCCATTAAACATTTATAGGAGATTTCTGTAAAAAGCAAGAGGCAAACCCCCAGAAGTCACCAAAGCCATTTCATTAGACAGGCCAACTTAATGAATTTGTTCAATTTGCTCCTCTTCCATGAATGGGTGTAAATGCAGGTTGGGAAGCAGGAGGCTAGAGGTGACGGGAAGGCAGCTCATTAGGAAGCAATAAAGAAGGAAGAGAGGCCAGCAAATGAATGCTGGTTCATTGGGAGAATTTTAAAAAATGCCATTTGTCTTCATGACACGGAGGCAGGAGAGCCCAGCAGGCCCAGGCACGGGGTTGGTGTGCAGGGACCTCTGGCTCCTGCTGCCCTCTGACCTCAGCGTTTCAATCAAGGCAGAGCTGAGATGAGTGCGGTGACACCTTGGAGCACCCAGCGACTACAAAGATCCCAAGCCAAACCCAGAACAAAAAGACACCTCGTGCACCTGACACAGGATGTCAGCAGACTGTGGAAGGTCAGTGCCAGTGGTGAAAATCTGAAAATCCAAGCTCATACACCCCTTAACCTCGGCCGAGCCTCCCCTACAATACACTGACACCGCACGCCCTTGGACCCTGAGGTCCTTCTCTGCATTTCTCCTTCTTGCCAACTTTCAAAGCAGTCTCTGCCAAAAACTGGTGCTCTGCTCCTGGGTAGGGAAAAGAACTGAACTGCAGGAGCAAACCCCTCATGTCAGGGAGCTACAGCACTTCCCTGGAGAACAGAAGGTTCAGCCCTTGCTCCTCAGAATGCTTAAGTATTTCCTGTGACCACCGCAAACCTCCTGGACCCAAGAGCAAAGCAGCAAAGCCTTCACTGCAGGGGCAGAGATCACAGAGTCCAACAAAGAACCATCCCCCTGCCCTCCACACAGCGGGGGAAGGAAGGAGCTGCAAACCCTGGGTGCTGCCCCACACAGAGCTCCTTCCTGCTCCATGCCCCTGTGAATAGTACTCTCTGAAGATGCATCCCACACTTCCATACCAGCTTGGAATTAAATGCTCTTGAACTGGACCATTTCTCCAGGCAAAAATTTTACTTCCTTTTGCATAGAAACTCATTTGCCATGAGTGGAAACCTGGAGGAAGGTTGGCTTCCCCTCAGGCAGGGAGGAGTGTGGTGGTGAGTAAAGCTCGGTGCATAACCCCATCCCGGGCCCTGAGAGAGGTGCACAGAACATACACCCTCTTTTACACCCATCAGAGAGGACAACTGATCCTTTACCCTGGCCAGGACTGCTGAAGGCCAGCAGTCACCTCTTCTCCCTCCACACGGAGCCAGTCTTCCCAAGGAAGCTCTACGAGCCACATGCCATAAATAAGTCAGGCTCAATTATTTGATATCAAAACAATATCTTGGCTTTAATGAGTGCAGCTGCCAATACAGGGAGCCTCATGTTATGAATCGCTGTGCTCTCCTTCCCAGCACTTTCTAATTTCCTGCTAAGGAGGCGAGTGGAATGGGGTCATTAATCTGAATTAGAAAGCCCCTGACCTGCTCTGCACTTCACTGATAACATCCTCTGGCACAGCCACCTCACAGAGGATCCTGCCTCTGACACAACAGAGGGATAGGGGAATGGCAGGGCCTGACTTTAAATAACCCCAGGAGGAGGGGTGCTTTGGCTCCCAAACTGAAATTTGAATGCAACACAGGGTTCTCTGAGTAGGAGCATCACAGCAAATGGGTTGAGCAGACAGCAGGTAACACGTTCTTTAAACAAAAAAGCATGGACAATTTTATGCTTTACCCTTCAATTAAATATTGGAATATTACTGAGAACACACAGATCACAAAACAACTATAAATAGAACAATAAAGTAGTAAAACAGAAAAAGAATATATATAGGAACAACACTCAGAAAATGAATGAAAACACTGCACCTAATTTAATGTTCCATGTGTAACGCAGGTTTCCTCACCTGGGAGCCCAAAGGCCGTGACAAAACCCAGGTCACCTGGGTCTTCACCTGGGTCTGTGCTTTCCCTGCAGGATTGCACTCCAGCCCCTCTGAAGGGTTATCCAAAGACACAGTCACGACACAGCCCAGGGGGTGCAATATCTGCACACACTTCTGTACTCAAGCCTTGCTTTCTGCTCTTGTTATTTTTCATTAGACTAAACTTGGAAGTGCCAGCTCCAGTCATGGAGAACATTCCCATTGTGCATGGCACAGGGCAGACTCAGCCCAACAAAAATACAAGGCCAGCACCCAGGCCCAAGTGTTGCCCTGCCTTGTTGCCAGCCATTTAACAAAGGAATGCACCTCCCTCAAAATAACTTTCCACAAATGGATTATGCCTGCAAAGTCACTGGGAGTTTTCCACAGGATTTAAGCTGCTCATGGAAAGCAGAGTTTCCAGCAGCCCGCCCAAGGCCCCATGAGCTCCTATACAAGGTCTCCCGAGTTTCCAGAGCTCCTCAGGCTGCACTGGGGCTAAATCAGAGAACAGGGATTGCAAGTGGCTGTGCTGGAGTGGGGAACATCATCCCTGGGCCTCAGCATCCTCAGCAGCAGCACGATGGGAAGTGCTGGCCAGAGCACAGCCCCTTCTCCCTGCAAACTACTCTCACTTGTATTCTCCACTCCCTCTAGAGATTTCAGAAGTCAAAAAAATTAAAAGCCAGCAGTAAAACCCCTGTGCCCCCCTTATTCCTTTGGTAAATTCCTACTTTGTCCTGCCTGGGGCTGTTTTACAACACCTAAATCCCTTCAGCATTTAGTTCCACTTCGAACTGAGTGGTCCCTCCTCTGCCCCCCAGGGTGGCACACACTTACGATCAGGGTTAGATAACGTTAGGCATTTACACCTCATAGTGCAAATGTTTCTCAGCCCTCTGAACCTCAGTGCTAACCATGTGTTAAGGCAGCCTAGAATTGAGAGCCAAGGAAGATAATTAAGGCAGAAGACAGAGATTTTCAGTTGTTGAGGTGTTACTTGCTGGCTGTGCCTCGATTCTTCTCAAGAAGGTGACAATCAGCTCATTTCAGCCTCTTCTCAGCCTGCTGGACACGACAGAGGGGGAAAAGCTAATGCTGTGCTCCTGAAGTTGACAGGTATCAAGAAACAAATGTAAGAACTTGCCCAGCAGATTCCTCTCCAAGCAAGCAGTGTGGGTGCCCTCCTGCCTCATCCTTGCAGGGCACAGAGCACAGGGAACAGAATGGTAGCTCTGGAAACAAGACGAGCACTGACAGGCGAGCTGATCCCTTCCCTTACTGGACATACACAAGTTTTACAGGAACCTCAGAGTTTTCCCTTCTGTGCAAAGAGACTACAATTAGTGCCATGCACAGGCTACAGATCCAAACTGGCTTTGTACTTCTAACTTGTGTCACTCTCAACAGACAGGACAGGGCTGGAGAAGTAAAAACTGCCTCTACTGCTTCCCACCATTCACTGTCCTCCCATCCTTGGTACCAGGACATAGATGTTCCCATATATGATAGAACTACTCCCCCTGACTCTAAAAGGCATCTTTTGCTGAAAAATAAAAATATTTCACAGAATATTCTGAGTTAGAAGAGACCCACAAGGTTCACTGAGCCCAACTCTTAAGGGAATGGCCCATATTAAAGAAGGCAAAGGGCTGAGAGCTCCTGTCTTGATTAATTCCATTTATTTTTGAAATATACACACTGGCACACAAGCTAAAAAGAGCAAGGTAGCCTTTAAAAGCCTGGGTGTACCCAGAAGGAACCTCTCTGCTGTTTATTCAGCTCTGACTTCCTTTTATTCCAGAGAAAGAACTGCAAACTGCAGAGCTGATGACCTGTGGTTTGACAGCCGGTTTAGGATCAGGAAACCACTTGCTCTGCACTGGACCAGCACTGGGGGTTTTATTTTTTTTTCCTATTTTCAGCCTTTGACTATAAAAAAAAATATTCCATTTTGGCACAGAGTTAGGAGTGCAGGAATTGCTGGTCAGCAGTTCTGCTGTCTCAGCATCCCGCCTGTGCCAGGGGCTTTCAGGAAATCCATCTCTTTTTTGGTCAGCCTTTACAGGTTCCTGTTGTCACCAGGGCCCACACAAACAGCACATCAAGCAGCCCCTGCTCAGCTCTGGGGATGCTCCAAGCAGCCATCCCATCCCCTTTACTGCACTCTACTGTGAGGAATTGCACTGTTTCTCAGGGAAAGCCTCACGATTTTCCACTACCACGTCTCCATTGCTGAGCAGTTGTCCTGTCCTGCTGGGGGGTCACAACACTCTGAGAATCATGAAGTCTGTCCCCAGATGAATTCCTTGGCCACTTCGAGCTGTGACACTGAGAGGTGCATCCTAAACCCTCTATTCCCAAATGCCAGTAAAGCCAGAACACATTCTAACACTTTTTTTCCCTCTCCTTCCGCTGCCATCCAGTTTTTCCAAAGGAAACACAGCAGCTCTTTTCATGAGCTTTTTGAGAACTTTGGAGGCTGACACTCAGCCATGCAGCAATTCCTAGAAAAAGTAAGGCAGAACAACTGAACATTTGAACTCCCACAAATAACCTCCACGACGATTTTCCACATGACCCAGAAGAATTATTTTTAGCACCAGAAAGGTAGCTCTATTCCCCATCTCCAGGCAGCCCCTGCGCTGTTGGAAAGGACATTCAGTGAGGATGAGTGTTATTATTTCTCCGTGCTGCGTATTCGCTTGGAAAAACTAGAATTCCTAGAAGTACTGGCCGTGAGGAAGACAGGCTGTTCTGAGCACAGCGTGACTTCTGGGGAGAGCTGCTGCCTCCTGAGAGCCCGCAGCCCAAGGAGACACACGGGAGAAGACAAAGGGAGAGACGCGTGTCCTGCAGGCAGGGGCTCTGCCCACCTCCCCGTCCTGCTGCAGCTCTGTGTGAAACAGGACAAGCCCACAGTCCTTCCAGGCTGCAGACTCCACTCCCTGCTCAGTCTCAAGTGCCCTCTGCCTCAGCTCCCCTCCCATGAACTCAGAGGGTTTGGCAAAGCCCATTTCCAGGGCCACCTCACACCCCTCCATGCCTGGCTCTGCTTTCCTTTGCCACCCTCCAGGACCTGCGGCATCGGGTGGTCACAGAAGAGGCTCTGGGGTGCAAACCAAACCATCCCACTCCAGTTCTGGCTTCAGAACCCACCAGAAGTGAGCTTATTTCCACAGCATCTCCGCTCTCTTCCCCTCTTAGAGCCCACGTTACGTTTACTCCACGGCACAGCAAATGAGTTGTGCTCGTGACAGGCCCCCACCAGCACCTGGGTGCCACCAACCCCTCCACTGGTGCACCTTGCACAGGGCAGTAGCACTTCCCACACTCTTTTACAGCTTCCTTACTTGTTTCCACAGCCTGAGGACAGCCAGCAGCCAAACAGCGTGCTGTGTAAGCAGCTTCTCCTGGATGGAGCCACAGAGAACTTTCCTTTGCACACTGCAGCAAAGGAAGCCATAAACTGTATTTACTGTAAAAGCCCATCATGCCCACCACGTTACAGGCTGACACAAACAACTACAGTGGTTGTGAGGAGCTGTGCAAGCGTGGACAGGGCCGTGTAGTTAGTCCCCAGAAAATGCTGCTGCTGGCCACGGGTGGGAGATTTTCTTACCAATTATTTTTTGGGGGCGAGAAAGAATAGGATTTGTGCATTGAAAACGTTTGAGATCAAACGGTTAAATACAATAAAAGTAACTCTGAGATCAAATATGAAAGCTCCTGCAAACACCTCAGCAACTCTTTTAATACCTCTTTTATTGCTGTAACCCAAACCTATTTATAAGCCACTGATTTGTTTCGGAAAAGCTCTCCAGAACTGGTGCACAGGCCTTCATTCAGCCCCACTGTTTTGCTCCCAGTTATCTGCTGGAATAGTCATGCCAACAGCAAGACCCAAGGAACCCATTTCTGCTTTCCAACAGTCTGCACTTTTACTGCCTTTTTCCTGAAGTCAGAGCTTTTCCAAATGCCGCTTCCTTAGGACTTCCAAGCTCCACTTGAACTCCATGAAAATTAAGGAGATGCATCAATGGGTTGAAATTGGTTTGGGATTTGTGCCTGGGCTTCCAGCACAAGTGAACCAGGATTTGATTCATCTCTGGGCTCCTCCTTAATATTAAAATCACATCAAAACCTCCCACAGTATTTATATTCCTACTTCTCAAAACCAACTCGTCTGCACAGGCCTTTCCAATTAGAAAATTGTTAATTCAGGAATGCTGTAGAGTGAATTTTACTTTGTCGGTGAATGAAACCCCCAATCCTGGAGAGCCCAGGAGGAATTCAGCACAGCCAGTGCAGCCATGCCCACATCTCCAGGAGTGGGGATTCCCTTTGCTTAGGTGGCTCCCACCAACACCTGATTTCTTCCCCTCCCAGGTGAAAAGCTGTGCCCAGAAGCACAGCCCATTTATACAAATACCATTTTGGCTCTTTAATTAAGGTGCAGCATAATCAGAAGCAATTGAACAGCCAGGGCAGAACAGCTTGTAACACACAAGCCCCAGAATTAAGGCTGGAGATGATTTCCATTTGTTTCCTTATTAAGGGACATAAATGAAGCCTTATATTATTTGAAGATGCTTAGAGAATATAGGTATGAGCACTTGGTGGGTTAATCACTCCCAGACAGAAGACTTGTGGTAATTTCTTTAATTACAGCACAACTAATCAAACCTGGAAAACTCAAAAGAATTGGCCGGTTCCTATGGATTAGACTGCAGGGGTCCCATCTAATTTCAGCGACTTAACCCCCCATATTTCACCTCAAACTCCAGAACAAAACCCAAGGCTGTACAGCAGATGGTGAGGTTACCACACCACTCCTGTATTTTTATTTAGCACAGCTACAGCTGAGCTCTGGGGGGAGGAGGATATGAACAATCAAATGGATTTGCAAAAAGATAACTTCATAAACTCCGAAGAGCCACGCTTCGTTCAAAAGAGCAAACAAAATTGTATAAAGTGCTGCCTTCGTCTGCTCTAGTGTTTAAGACTGGAATTTCTTTATATTGGTGCTTAATTACATTAATTTGGTGGTTTCAATGTATGAAATAACTTACTGTGAATAGCCTAATCTTTTCCTGAATTATTTAATTTTCTAATTATTTTTATGTGTATTTTTCATATTTTTAAAAGTCTTTCCTAAAATGAAGATGTTTATACTTTGCTGATTCTGACATAAAAATAGAAGGAGACCAGTGAATCAGGAATCAACTCCTGCTAGAGGAGACCTAAAGAATCTTAAATGCATTCACAATGACACATGGAATATTAATCACTTTTACATGGGCTATGATGGAGAAGGTAAGAGAGTATATTACAATGCATAAAAATAACACCCTGCCTCTAATCCAACATATGGTTTTCATGAAAGATGAACTTAAACTACACACCAACCAGAGGGGGGGGGAAGAAAAAAAAGGAAGGCCAGTGAGTGAACACAGGGACAGACAGTTTACTACCTTAATATTAATACAGAAGGAAAAATATCTCTGGCAAAGTCTGCTCCCAGTAGAAGGAAAAGTTAAATTTCAGGGAAATTCTCTTCATCAAATACAGCAGTTGGAAAGAATGTAAGAGCAATCCTTTGCTTCCCATCTTAAAACAGAAAGGGATTGTCCCAAGACTTCCAGATACCTCTGGATTTTCACAGCTATTTGTAATATGCATTTCTGCATTTTGATTCTCCAGAGAACTTGGTGTTCTCCTGCTAAATCTCATTGATAGTCCAGCCCATTCTCACCTTGAATCGTCTAGGAGTCTTCTGACCTCAGGTGCACACAGTTAATTCTTCTTGGTAATTTATCTTATCCTTCTTTCCAGCTAATTCAATTACTGCTTGATTAGTGACACAAGGCAAGGAAGAAAATAAACCCAGTATATCATTAACCAGCAGAGCCAGGGAATTCACCTACAGGTCTCCAGGAGAGGCCTCTTCACTCAAATGTGGTTTTTGCAAAGGAATGGGACAAATCACTTCTGAGAGATCTTTTCAGGACTTTTGGAGAAGGAACAGCAACTGTCACAACTGACTTTTGACAAAATTCTCCAGTCCATCCTTCCACATTATCTGAATTATTTTTTTTTTTAAAGAGCCAAAGAAAACACCTTCAGGCAAATCCCAAATTGTAGCCCTACCGAGATAAAGGTAGTTTTGCCACACAAAACAGAGTATGAAGAACACAGGAATAGTAAAAGGTGTCATTTCCCAGCATGTACAGTGGCTGTGGACACATGGCCAAAGGCAGAGGACCTGGGAGCTTTCAGCATCCCCCCAGCTGGCCTTCAGTGGCACAGACAGAATAAGTTCTCTCCAGTGCAATGCTGATTTCACACAAGGGGAAAGCTGATGAACCCAGCAAAAACAAGCACTCTGTGAAGGTGTTCCTGCTGTCACAGGTGGGTTGCAGCAAAAACTACTCACAGCCAGAACAGAGCGCCATCAAAACTATTGCACAGCGTTTGCCACGTGGCACCGCAGCCGTGTCACACTCAGGGTCACTAAGTCTGTCCTTAAGGATCAGCTCAGCCACCAGGCAAATCTCATTACCTGGGCACACCTGAGCTCCAGGGCATGTTTCCAGTGTTAAATTGTGCCCCCTGGCTCAGTCAGCTGTATTTTCCTCAGGCAGCAATTCCGATATCCCGGGTGCTCCGCCGCTTTACTCCGCAGTGCTAACATGTGCTTGGCTTGGAAACAGGGAGCTTTAATCAAGGCTTATTTGGCTATTGTACTTGTGGAATTATGGGCTCACCAAAGGCCCCAGCTTAGGGGACTGACAGTGAACGGGCACGACTGGGGCTTAGCAGGGAATTGTGTCTAATGAGGACACGTCCACCTTGTGCCAGCTGCTTCGGTGCTGTCACACAGATGTTTCCTGCACACAAACTTCCCCGAGCCCACCTTCTCCTTAGCAAATCACCACAGCAATTAAGATGCTCAGCTGAAGACTGTTTCACCCAATGCCACAGACACGATTTTCTTATTTCACTGAAGACTCTGAAGCAGGATTTGGAGCAGTGTCTTTGCTCACCACACCAAAGCTGGCCCTGTAGTATTTACAGTGTCTCACCCTGCTTGTTGATGGAGTAAAACCGTGTTAAGTCACCGTTTTGTCATTGCCACATCTTTGTTGGGTGCAGGGCCACAATCCTCCTGCTGCTGGAGGTGAAACCACAACCAAAGAAGGAAAAGTGATTTGTTTTCCCAGTGGGAGGAAATTTGTTGAAGGAGCAGCATTTCCTTGCAAAGGCACATTCACAGCTCTCCCTGAAACAAGGGTCCCAGTATAACTGTGCTCTAAACCTGCTCCAAAGGAAGTTTTGCTTATTTATATTCTGGAGACAGATTCGAGCCCTTAGTATCTTGTTTTCCATCCTCACTTTAACAAAGCGTGCCTTTTCCAAGGCTTGCTAATGAGCCTAGCATGCTTAGGGAAAAAATGTAAAATATACAAACAAACTCACTGTCAGATGGGTTTTTCCAAGACCTGGCCTGAAACTCAGAGAAATAAGGAATAAATGTCATGTCCCTCCAAATATCTTACAAACTCTGATGAAGAAAAAAAAACCCCAACCTTGATTTTCCAGCCAAATCTCCCAGCTGCTTTTGCAATTCATAATGGCTCTGGCTGAGGAGCTGGTTCGTTTTTATAAATCCAGTTCCTTTTCCCAAAAAACTGTTACTTTAATAACATCCAAATCCTGATTATTTCATGCTTAAACCCAAACTTTGTTAAAAGACAGTGCTTTTTCCTGCACTGCACTTCCACCCGACGTGTATGAAAACAGCTCCGAGTTTCTTTTGGAAGGAGTGTGCCCTTTCCAGAACCAATGTTACTCAGGGATGAGGGTGAGCGGGTTTGAGAAGAAAAATACTAAATCAGGACAGAAAGAGCGTGTAAAATCCTGGTGATCAGTAAAACTGTCAAAACACGCATGACACTAAATCTTCAGAAACCACATATGTTCAAAATTCAACTGACTGGTGACCAACCAATCAAGTTCCAAAGCCACAATATCATTCCAAATGCTGGGAAACTCAAATGTCAGGGTTTGAAGGACCTATTTCATTGTATTTGCTGTGTTTCACCAGGGCTAATGGGCAGTGGAATCTCAAGGGTTCCTCTACCTTCTTGCAGGTGCAGCACTGCAGGTAACACCTGGCAGGCTCCTCCTGAAGGGCAGCACAGCAGACCTGGGCCAGGGAGCTGGGTACGAGGAGCACCCAAACAAACGGGGCTTGATGACAATTTAGGAAACAAAGCACAGCAGCATCTGAAGGTTGTCCCTCGAATGAGGTGCCTGCCAAGGTCAAAAAGCAGCCACCTGAAGCAGGATTAACTGACCAGAGTTTTAGATGGGAATTTAGCTTCCCCAGATGAAGTTTTCCAGCTAGTCCTGGTGTGCAGGAAAGCACTTCTCACCGTGCTTCCTGAGCGTGTCCTCACTCAGGCTCAAAAGCCTCCTTTCCTCAAAAGCCTGTGGCTCCAACCCCTCATAAGGACTTGGAGAATTCCAGAGGTTGCTGCTCCAAAAATACACTGTTTGACCAGGCTGCTGTCAGAGCCCATTCCTACTAAAGCAAACATTTCACATGTGCAAATACTAAAAGATGAATTTCCTGTTTGAACAGTCAGCACAACAGAACAGTGCCAAAGGAATCATTGCAACATCTGTCAACGTCACCAACCACCTTCCAGCCAGGAACCAGGACAACCATGACCTGTCACTGGGACACAGACTGTCCCAGCACAGCCTCCCTAACCCAGTTCCACCTGGACACAACGATGAGCAGGATGGGGTGCAAGCAAAGGACTTGTGGGTATGTTCCACCCTTCCCTCCCTACCCAAACGAGCCAATAATCACCTTGGAGCAAAAGCCCCTTTGGTACTTAGCAAAGGAATTGCCCTCCAAGGCAGTGACAAGTTGGAGACTGTTCTGCTCGCCCCAAACCCCATTATGGCCACGGAGCTGCTTCCCTCAGACACCGCCGAAGCAGAGTTTACAAACCTGGCCAAACAGCCCAAGCAGACACATGAAGTCATTGTAACGATGGCAAGGACAACTCATTACTACTGACAAGAGACTAGGCTTCCAGTTTTGTTCTAATAACTATTTCCAAGGTCTCTGGCCATTTTCTAAGCCTTCTCACACTCATTGTCGCCCCGGTGATAATGGGAAGGTTTAACTGCAGTCCCAAGGGTGTCAGTGCTGACACTCATGGCACACTGTGCACAGGAGCACGTGCTGGTCCCTGCAGGTGTGTCCCTGCCCCCAGCACTGCCTTCCTGCATACACTCACTCGGGAGGGCTGTGTGTCTGGCCAGTGGGACACTCCTGCCATGAGACATGTCACTTTACCAGCAGAAATGATGCTCATGTGGCTTTAACCTTCTTCAGGAACCAGAATTTCCTCTACAGCCTGAGTGTTACCACAGTTGTGTGCAGTAAAAAAGCAAATTTTACCAATTTTGCTTTAAAAATTCTGTAGAAAAATCAGAAGGAGCCAGATTAAATGCAGCTGAATTTGCCCAGGTGCCTGAAGAACCCTCCAGTGCCAAAGAGGAGGTTTCTGGGCACAAGTGGCCAGGGGAAAGTTTCCTTTGTGAGCTTGCTGCCAGTGGAAAGCTGGGGGAGAATTCTCTGAGCTGGTTCCTACCACTGCAGTGGATGAAGTGTGCCAGGGAAAAACGAAAAGGAGGAAGAAAAAAGCAAACAAACCTGAGTGTAGCAGAGTAGTTTCTGGTATTTCAACTAGAAGATGCTGCTGTTTGCAACTTGGTGAATAGAACTTGCCATGTTGTTACAAATACAGGGCGTAGAAACAGAATGGGGGGGGGGGGGGGAGCACAAGGTGTGACACTCAGATGAATATACAGAACGTTTCCAGTGTCACACTCAGTGTGGATGGTCACTTCCTCTGGGACACCACCCCCAGACATAACCAACCTCATTATCAAGCAGCTCTTAGCAATATCTAAGCTCAGTATCCCTTTTCACATTACTTTTATCTCACCAGCCTTAACGATGCTTTCCCCCTCGTTCTGAATCACTGCTCTGTTACTTGGATATGTGAATGTGTTCCCTCCCACTGATAATCAATGGGACGGTTACAGTCAGAAAAAAGATGAACACCATTAATTACTGCACAAAATTTGTCAGTCACTGCCACGCTGTCTGATTAGCCACTTAGCACTCCTGTCCAGCAGCAAAGCCTGTCCTCCCAGCCTGGCCCCAATTCTTTGATCCCAAGAGTGGGGGCCGAAGCCCCAAACACATCCTTAGGCAAGCGGAGCAGTTTCCTGAAGTGAGGCCACGCAGTTTGCAGCAGTTGAGTCCAGCTGGCTGAGGATCCATCCAGCTGTGGCTTCCCTCAGCTCTTAAATAAAATATCAGGGTGTGTTTCCATTGTTTGTGGGCTGTCAGCAGCCCATCTCTCAGCTGACTGGGGTTAAAGGCTATGGAGATTCCTGGGACAGCTGTTGGGTAATTGTCACAGCCAGTGCCTTGGTAACCCAGGAGCAGCAATCTCAGGAGGTGGATTCTTGGTTGCTAAGCGATAAATTCAGGTAAAATAACCTTTTCCTGGATTTTATTGCAACTACAGGCTTCAGCTGTACAGTCCTGAGCTCTTTTCCCCCCCGCTTGCTTTCTTCCCAAGGATGGGATTTAAAATTATTGCTGAATAAGTTTCCTGGGGTCTTATGCAGCACTGAGCATGGGTTAAATGAAGTGGCACTATACCGCACTCTTATTAAAATGGATAAACCCACAACACACTTCCCCAGCAGTGCAGTTAATTTGCTGGGTGTAAGACAGTGATTTATACAACAACAAGCTGAGCAAAACAGAAAAAAGGCAGGTCCTGCCCCCAAAAGGACCTGGTGTTACTATTTCTCTTTTTAGGGCCGGGATTAGGGGGTTTTATTTTTAAGAAAATGCAACATCCAGGTTTGAGCTGAGCCAGACACTTTTGTGCCTGAGACTTGCTAAGCAAAGCAGTGCCCTTGGCAGCATTATGGGGGTCAAACTTCCACATGCACACAAGGCCCTGCAGCAATTTTTCCCCACATGTGTCACGAGCAGCTCTCAAATAGCACCTCAGCTCTGTCCTGGCTCTCAGTGTTCCTTAATTTCTTCACCTGTTTAGGCGGGCCCTTGAGGGGAAAAGTCCTCAACCTTCAGTTTCAACAGAGGTATTACTGTTATTATTATAAACCTTCTGCCTCTTGTGGTTATTTACTAATTCTCATGTCCCTTTTCCAGAGAATTAGGAAGCCACGCTGCCTCCAAAAGAGAGGTGCCAACAGAAGCTGGCCACACAGACCCCACTCTGACATTACCCAGCAGCACAGAGAAGGGCATTGCCCTGCCCAGACCCCCTACGGTAATCTGTGATGTGGGAACAATTCAGCTTCCATGAGCTGTCTGTCACGTTGGCACCGAGAACACCCAGGAAGGAGTTTGTGCAGCCAGTTCTGCCACAAACCCCCAGGGAACGAGACCAGTCCTTGCATTAGCCCTTTGACCTGTTAGAAGTGAACTCCTGGAGCCCCACTAAACACCTAAGGACAGCTCAAGCAGCCAAGGAACCTCTTCACCAATCAAGGAGTGAGCTCGGGCCAGCACATTGGTTTGATTGAGGAACACAGGCACGCAGCAAAGCCTTCTGGCACAGAGGTTCCAGAGCTGTCCCCGTTCCCCAATCACTACAACGATAGGATGGAGGTCTGGGCTGTGTGATACCAAACCAGAAGCCAAGTCACAGTGAGACAGAAGGCACACGCTTGGGTGACTCCGTTCCTGGGGAAGCCAGAAGCTCCTTTGCTGATGCTGTGGTGTCAAGCATGGCTCGCTTCAGGAGCACCCAAGCCTTTGTGTCCTGCCCAGGGAAGGGCTGGGTGAGTGCCCTGCACCCTGTGTTTTCTGCTCCTCTCTGTGCCTCATGGCAAGGGAAGGTGCCTGCCTGGCACCTCCCATGGATAATTTTAGCTTTCTGCCCAATTCCTCCTGCCCCAGGAGCACAAAAGCTCCACAGCTGTAGTGCTGTTCAAGGTATTGGATTTGCACGCAAACCTGGATGTACAACTGGCAGAAGTCAGGTAAAAAGACTTAGAGTCCACACAACACCTGGTGAAAATCTGGGGTCTAAAGATTGTGGAGGTAAAAGGGGAAATGGGCAGTGGCTTCCAAATGTAAAAACAAGCACAGAAACACAGTCCAGTAGCTGGTAATGTTCCAAGGTAGACAGGGTTCGCAGTTTGCATCTCAGGCACTAAAGAAAATACACTTCAATACATCTCATTTAAAAGTGTTACAATCAGATCGTATTAAGTATTATAATGTTCTACACCCTTCTCTAAAACACCCATCCTAACCCATTTCACTGCCTCTTCCAACCGGGGGAAAGCAACAGCCTTGGAAAAAAGAGGAAAATATCTGTTTCTGTGTCACCTGAGGCTGATCCAGCACCTATGGAGTCAAAGCAAACGTTCCTGTTGGCTCCAGGGTGGTTTGGATCAGGCTCCTGGTAACAGAGTCTTATACCAGGGCATTTTCTATGGCTGGAGGAGAACATCTCATATTCTGCCTCATAACCCAGCCTGTGTACTCCCCAGAAACACTTCCTTCGAGGAAACAAGGGGTCATCTTTTGAGAGACATTTTCAGGCTGCTGGGAATGCTGAGAGAAATTCATTTGACCCAGAAATCTCCCTGATAAATAGTTAGTAAATATGTTTCAAAACGCCACAAAGGCCAGTCTCCAGAATTAAGCACAATATTATATCTCTGCGTTGCACAGCAGGGAAACAAATGTCTGTTTTCCTACAGCACCCTGTGCCTAGGAGTCACTTCTTCCCTTAAAATGGCAGTCTTAATATTATTTTTTTTCTTGTTTCAGAAGATAATTAAACTTTTAATAATTAAGCACTGCCTTCCTCAGAACAGCCAGGCCCCTGCTCTGCTTGCTTATTCCCCTGCTGCTTGGGCTGTAAAGCCCACCTAAAACAGCAGGGATTAAACAAGCCACGACTTTTTGGGACACAGGCAAATGGAGAGCGGAACAGAGAAGGTGAAGATTTTTAAGCCACACAAACCTTCCTTGCTTGTCATTTTTGTCCCTTGACAAGATCTCCAGGAAAAAAAGAAACCAAAACAACAAAAAAACCCCAACAAAATAAATTTTGCATTTTCAGCCTCACAAAAACCATGGGTTCTCCAGCAATGAGGCAAGGGGAAAAATCAATACTTGCCATGTACCATGTAACCAATAGAATAAGGGCAATGATTTATGTATGGATGGATGCAGACTGAATCAGCTGGGGCCTCGAACACAGGGAGGCAGAGAGAAGGAGCCAGAGGAAGAGGTGTGGGGGTGAGCTGGACTGCAGTGATTATTCCTCCACTATGGGCACTCTTTTTTCTCTGCAGCAATAATCCCCCTCCCTGGCACTGCAGGACGTGGAGGAAGGAGTAGCAATGTGTGGAATATATGCTGGACCAGCTTTTTCTCTCTCTGCCTCAGAATAATGATGCTCTGTTGAATACTGAGGTCCAGTAACACAGCAAGAATGATCTATGGGCTGCAGTCCTTCAGGCTTCCAGCTACCTCCACCCTCATAGAGACCAGCCCAGTGGGGCCACCAGAAATAGTTTAAAGAGAGTCAAATTATCAACAGGATAAAAATGTACCATCACTGCTTCATGACAAGGAAAAGCAGGAAGGGCTCACAGAAGAGAACTACTTATACCCCAGGAGTTTCTGCTGAGAATAGAGTTTTGTAAATTGGATTACCAGGGATACAGCACTATAAGGTATTTAATGACTGTGCTAACTTTGAGGATATCTAATACTGCTGTTGATTTAAAAACAAACCCATCCTGATAAAGATTTACTTGTCTGTTTATGTGATGGAGGCTACCAAGAAACACTTATCCAAACTATATTCAATGCTGTATTGCTGTGCTGTTAATGAATATCTAGGAGATGACTTTAAAGTGACAGCAGTTTGCTACAGAAATGTCATAGTATTTTATTAAAAATACCTCCTCCGTGGCGTGTGCCAAGCGCTACAATAATCCGTAAACATTTCTGCAATGCCTCGGATATTCAGGCTGGATTTACATTTTCAGAAGCAGATGCTCCTTCAGTACTTTCAATATCATAGTTTGCCATGAAGTAATCTTGTTATAATTAATATTCCTGCCACAGTTACCACTGATGGCTGAAGGAATTCTCTTTTCTTTCTATATAACATTTATACAATGTTTAAGCCTTGGTATTGTCAGTCTTTCTCTTGAAAAGCAGAGTATTTTAGATAATGCTATAGAACAATGGGAGGCCACTAGTTAAATACACCAGTTATGCAGGGTTAGAGCAATTAAAGCCGTAAGAATTGTGGGATGCTTGAAAGCCTTGGATTTTATAGTTGTCTGGGAATGTATCAGGTCGGAATAAAGCAGGAATAATTCCCTTTCTGACTTCCCACAAATGTCTGACAAAATGCTCGCGAGATTAATCATTAGCCACCAAAGCACAATTGGGTGTTTCACTGTGAAAGTATCAGTGAACACATGGGCAAAATCTAAGCATAAATAGGTTTTTGTTTTCGACAGGACGTGGTTGCTTGTCACCAGACTTTGCACTTGAATTAAAAAAAATCTATTTTGCTTTGCTATTACCTGCCTATTGCTTTCCTCTAAGTTATACTATGTTTAGCATAAGAGAACACACACCTGTGTGGGCACAGCAAAATGCCAGAAATGCAGTGAAATTACCCCCTGTAAACAGAGGATTTAATTCCCCACTCAGCTGGCAATGGCAGACAACAATATATTTCAGAGACTGAAAGTAGGAAACACCTTCTGAAGCAGAATAGGAACATACAGCTCATTCTTAATGCAGTTAGAAAATTTCTGGTGCCAAACGCTCAACAACTAATGGTTCCAAGATGCCTCAGCCCCCTGCCTTCATTAATCCCACAAATGAAAATCTTCATAAATTAAAACAGTCCCCAGGCCTCAGAATTCTCTCAGGCTGAAAGAGATGCAGCCTGTGCCCCAAACAAAGCCTGAGAGAGCACGAGCCACAAGTGAAGGCACCTTTAGCATCAACTTCAAGGTAGAAATAAAATGATGTGCATAATTGCAGAGGATTTTTCCCACTCCAAAGTCCTGGAAGAGAGCATGTTATCAAGAGGCTTACCTTGGAGCAATAATTGTAATTGTCCTTGTGCTTTCTCTCTCTCTCTCCTCAATAACCAGAACAGCAAGTGCCCGTCCAAGGATGGAGTTTTGTCGTGCACGCCACGGGCCGGCAGAGCCTGGGAAGGGAGAGGGACCCCGTGCCAAGCCGGGCACCAGCCGAACCCACGGGGACAAGGGCGACAGCCACGGGCAGGGCTGGCCCGCACAGACCCACAGCCAGGTGAGCCACACACCGCTCTGCAGCCGGGGCACTTCGGGGCGAGGATGGAGCAGGGCACTCGCCTGCCTCGGGGCCCTCGGTGGCTTTGAGAACTCCAAACACAAATTGTGTAGTTAAAGGACCCAAGCAAAGCCTTGGGAAGTGTTTGAATGGATCAGCACAGGGTCGTGTTAAAGCAACACACCGATAATACACCCAAGGCAGGGGCACTGTCACTGCTGCAAGCCTGCACACACACAGTGCTCGCTGGGCTCCGAGATTTCCATGGCAAACAAACTTCAAAAGCTGATTACCAGCAGTACAGTTAGGCTGTCACATTTGCAATACAGAAAATTATTCTAATGCTTCACATGCACCAGTAAATGTTTGGATGTAAAGGCACATGATGTTCTGTTTGCCAGTCCCCCTTTGAAAATGCACTGAAGTTGAAGTGTTCCCCTGGTGAAAATCCACAGCTCCATTAATAAAAACACATGAATAAAAATGCTGGGAGGGGGGCAAAAGATCTTATATACCCTTTAAAAAGATTTGAATCTGATGTTTAGCACAACTCATTTCCTTAACACAATTCCAGCTTTTATTTAGAAAAACACAGAGAGGGAACAGGCTTGCTCCCATTAACACTAATTGTGACAGCATCAGTAATACTAATTAAAGTATTCCTGTTAACATCTTCTTAGCATTTTAAATACTTGTTCTTTGGAAACAAGCCTAAAAAAGGAAGCTGGTGTGGGATTTTAACAAAATGTGTTATAGCTGGTGTGTTATTTTTAATTCATGTTTAATGCTAGGAGATATGTATACAACTGTGTTTTAATATGTCTTCAACTGAACGTGCTAGAATTCCTCATTTCTCTAAAAGCAGCATGGTAATTTAAAGGGAATTTAAAGAAACACATTTAAAGCTTCTGACATGAGTTAAAGTATTGTCATTTGTCACAGGATATACTCGACTGCAATGCCTTATCATGCTCTCAAATGTGGGATAGTGGGATCATCAGCACCCACATTCTTGGTGTCCCCACAAGCTGTGCCTCTGTGTGGGCCAAGAACCAGCAGTATTTGTTAGCAAGTGCTGAGCTCCTTGTGCCAAGGGCAGCCCTGCCAGCTCCCACTAAACCATCTCCTGGGGGCACAGCCAGCCTGAGACTGCACCCAACGAGGCAGAGCAGGGAATTCAGCAGCAACCTGAAGGGTTACTGCCCCCACCCCCAAATCGTGTACCAGAGCCCCCCTGAGCAGCCCCTCCTGAGCAGCCCGGAGCCAGCAGTGCCCATCTGCACTCGTGGGGCTGCATTCCCTCCCTGCTCCCACTGCCCACCCTCACAGGCCGCATCTCCCGTGTCCTTTTATCTCTCACAAACCACCCCAGCTCTGCACAGCTCCTGCATTTCTCAAGAGCAGCCTCTCCCTCCCTCCCTCTTTCATTCCGCCTGAAATTTCCTGACCCCAGATCTCAAGATAGAGCAACTCCCATGGATTAAACAGTTCTCTAGCAGCCACCTAATAAAACACTATTAATTGTAATAGATTTTTGTTTCTTCCCCCAATGATATTTCCATGGCAACATTTCCCTGTCCTATTGTGGAGGGTGTTCCTCATTCCCAGAGCAGGTTAACCACAGGGCAGGGAGGGCAGGCTCTTGGTCAGCCTTTATTTTCTCTGGTCCTTCAGCAAAGGTTAGTTGAGGTCACCAGGAGCCAAAGGGTAATTACTTTTCCCCACCAGGGTTAAAGTCACACAGATTGCTACTGAGACAACGGCATGGGCGACCTTCAGGTTTTTATGCTCCATCCTCTTTTCTTTCAGCAGAGCAAATGTTAATAAGGAAGCAGAGAGGGGACAAGCCCGGTGAGCTCCGCACTCTGCAGTTCTGCTCCTGAACATCCATGCAGTTGTTAACAAAAGGCTGCTCGGTGATTAAGTGTGAAAGCCAAAAAGGGCCTGCTCTGACATTTCTTATTCCATTCATTTAAACACTATTCCAACTCAAAGTTTTGGGAGAGCCAGCACCCCCATATTCTGTTTCAGCTGCCTCCATTCCATCACTAATGTCCCTTGCCTCACTCAAAAGAATGAATTGGGACTGCAGGTGTTAACTGGGGAAGATGTTACTGCTCAGTGTCTCAGGCCTGGCTCCTTCTTTAGGCTTCCTGTGGAACAGCCAGCAGGTCAGGAGCAAGTGGGGGTGGAGGAGAGGAAGCCTGACCTGAACTGCAGAGAAAGGCAGGGAGATGGTTTGGATAAATAAGGGTTCTATGTGGACTGGGGGGAGGAAAGCGGGCTGGCAGCGCAGCAGTGTCTCCAGCACAGTGAGCTACACAGAGAGGAAAGGCACTCAGACTGTGAATCTGCCTGAAACAGAGACCCAATCCATAAAAATGACAAAGTCTAAGAGGAAGGGAAGCCTCACAGAGCAGATCCCCACTAGAGATTGAACCCAGGCTGTTGGGCGGGTGTCCAGGTACAGGTGCCACCCGGAGCACTGGGAGTCAGCACGTCCTGGCTCCCAGCCCCTCTCCCTGCTACAAACAGCATCCCATGGCTCTCTGGGCACCACAGAGCTCATGAGTGACATTAGCAGCGTTATTTTCACTTTCTGGGGCACTCTAAAGTATATACTGCAGTAGGAAAAGTCAATAATGCAAAGCAAGAGAGGAAAGAGTCTTTCTCAGCCTTAGCTTCAGTCTCGTGTCTTCTGGCTACTCTTCTCAAGCCTAGTGTTGACAAAATAAAACAAATAAATAAATAAAGGATCAGGTCCTGCTCATTGAAATATCCATTACAAATCGGGGATGTGCAGCTCAGCTCGTTGATTGATGCACTACCTCGTGAGCTCAGCACAAGTTATAAATAATCCCAATGCTGATAGATGACAAATGGCAGGGCTGGTAATCAATCAATTCAAATGGGGCTAAATGGAGCAATAATGCAGGATTTCTGTTTGGCTGCATTGGACAGTATGTAAATTATTGAACACTTGCTGTCCCACTCTCACAGCAAAGGGGTGGAAGACAAACATGATCATAAAGCAGAATTATCAAACCCTGGGTAACCATCAGGCCCAGAAACTTTCTCCCCTCCAGCCCTGTGTGTTCAGAATTTCCCTTTCCCAGGTACAGCAACTGCTGCCTTCAGAGTCCACCTATCACTTCCCAAGCAGAATTCCTGGTAAACAGCATTACAGATAATTCCATCTAGGATAAATGCATTATAGGGACTATCCCTAAAGACAGAGGATTCAAACACAGGAATCAAAGCTCAAATTTCCTATATAACTTCCACCTGTAACATGTAAGAGCAACAACCACACTGTGCTGTGAAAAGCTGTGTTTTAAAGGCTCTACAGCTTCATTCCATTACAAAATGACCCCATATGGCAGCCACACAGATACAGTTTGTTCTGAGCTCTGCAGTCTTACACGTCACTCAGTTAATGAAGCTGCTCCATTAATTCTCAAGCCTGTTTTCCTGATTGTGACACAGGTGTCACTGGCACCACATTTCTTCTACATAAACCATGGAATCACACAATGGCCTGGGTTAGAAGGGACCTCAAAGCCCATCCATTCCCACCCCCTGCCATGGGCAGGGACACCTTCCACTATCCCAGCCTGCTCCAAGCCCCATCCAACCTGGCCTTGGGCACTTCCAGGCATGGGGCAGCCACAGCTTCTCTGGGCACCCTGTGCCAGGGCCTGCCCACCCTCATTATAAAGAATTTCTTCCCAATGTCTAATCTAAACCTGCCCTCTTTTCAGTTCAAAACTGAACTGCTTCTCTTCCTCCTGTCCCTCCTATTCCCATCAGCCACGAGCCTCCCTGTAGTCTGGAAAGGGGCAGTGGGTCTTCTTCTGTGAGGAAATCCAGAATTTCCAACTATTTATGATCCATCTTTTCTGAATTTCTCAAATTTTCACTGTCCCTCAAGTTACCCTAAGTGCTCCTAATTCCTTTCCCTTCCACCCAGCACCCAAGAGCTGGTACAGGGCGGGACAGGCACAGGAGGCACAGGCACTCCTCCACAAGCACCTGTAGCAGTTCTTCTGTTCCAGCTGCTTTGGGAAAATTGGGCTTGTAGGAGAACATGGAAACAAGACTAAGGAATCCAGGGAAGTCCCAAGCAAACTGAGACAGCTGTCCTGGATTAACCTGCTTCCTTAGGACTTATAAACAACAACAAGGGCCACAAAGTGCTGCTATTGGCAGGTCAGGGAGCCAAGGAACATTTATGCACTGTTTTTCCAAGTTCATGTTATCTCAGAATACACCATCTTCCCTAATAATTTCCCATATCATGGCACTATTTATACCCTGCCTGGACTGACTCCTGCAATCTCTGCCTGTCACAAGCTTGTGCCTAACTGAAAGGATGCTTGGTCCTGCACTTTCTCGGGAGTGACCCTGGCTATTGCTGGCACTGCCTGAGCAGAGCACGGATCAGGAGCTCTGGGATGCCATCCCTACACACAGGCAGTGACAGGACACTCTGCTCCCCCACACTGCACCTCATCCCTCCAGGGCCACCCCAGGAACGGGGGCAGAGCTGTGACATCACACACTGGACAACTCTCTTAGAGCAGGCAAAGGAGAAGGACAAGTCCTTCCCTCCACATCTTGATTTTCTGTCAGCTTTTAAACCCCAGCTAATTAGTAGACTCACTACTCCTTATGATTCCTGGCTTTCCAGGTCTCTAATTAGTCTCTGCAGCAGTCTATTACCTAAATGAATTGTGATATTCCACGTGCCATGTTAAATGAGAGCCGCCCCCAGTTATTTACCTCCCAGTACATTAACACAGCTCTGAGGGCAGCCCGTTTTAACTTTGCCACTAAACTGGGAGGCGCTCAAATAAAGAAGGGTGGAAGGAAAAAAAGCCAACCCGGTTGAATATTAACTGCAATATTCCTTTCCAAAATTATCCCTCAGATTAGGAGGCTCAGCTGGGAAGTTCTGTTACTTCCAGATCCCACTGAAGGTCTGTACCCGAGGCAGGCCCAGCCCAGGTGCTGCCAGGCCAGTTCCCCTCTCTGCTCCAGCCTGCACTGCGGCAGCTGCACCGTCTGCCCAGCAGAACACGCCACCAGGTAAGAGGTGCATGGAGACTAGCCCTAAAGGTAGAGGGAGCCCTGCCCAGGGGGAGATGGAAGCATCCAGGGTGGGGTGAGGGAGGGCTGATGTTCATTCTGGAAGCTGTGGAGCCCCCAGGTCCAGAGCTGTCCAACACCCCAGCTGGTCAGGAGAAGCTCAAATGTCCAGCACACCATTTCTGGAGCTGGTCACTAAGCAATGTGGGAAAACCAACAGCAGCCTTGAGTATCTGGTTTGGGGAAAAAAATTAGGTTTTGCCTATTCCTTCAGCTCAGCCTGAAGACCAGAGGTAATTAAACCACTGCTACCAACAGCTTGTACAGGGGGATGCTCTGTAGCAACACTAATTTCAGCAGCAAATCCTAGATGTTGTTTACCTCCATCTCCATCCTGTGCAGCAGAAACGCTGAGCTTCATTTTACGTTTCTAAGTTTAAGATCAACTAACAAAGCTTTATTCTCTTCATACCATTTATTGCATTATAAAAACTCCTTCCAGTCTCATGTAAAGTTACATGATCCGATGCGACTCAGGCACAGCACCACTACCACAGTGGCAGTGGCTGTGAACTGTTACAGCTCCTCATGTCAGGGTCCAGTACAGGTGCTGCTGCCCAACACCTGTACATACACATTTCCAGAGATACAGAGTGCTCTGTATAACCAGTCTCTGGTCCATACTGAGGATCCCAGAGACACTACAGTAACTATTATCCTAGAGTTTCCTCTTGCTGCTGTTGTCATTCAGATGCTCTGCTGAAATCAGTCATTTTAGGTAAGACCTGCCCCACTACCCACCGCCCATCATTTGTCAAATGATTCTTTTAGGAAAGCAAATGAGCAAGATGCAAAAGCACCATTTTTCTCAACCAAACTGAATTTTAAAAAAGCATAAAAAAATACTTCTAAACTTTTTCTGTCGCTTTCTAGTTATTACTAATACATGTATATAACTAGAGTTGCTCTCCTTGCCCACCAAAGTAGAGGAGTCAGAAAATGAGTTATGAGCTTCATCCTGTAGATCCCAAAAAGTTCTTATCCCTGCAGAAACAGAGCAGGAAGCAAACCTGCCTATTTCAGTGTCTGTCAGATTTCTACCAGCAGTTTACAGGGAAGGTTTCCAAAGCAGTATTTTCCACGTGACTATGGGGAATGCTCTTTAACAAAAGCTTCCCCTGCCCCGCTGGTTTTGTTGCCAGGCTGTGCTCTGGCAACAGACAAAGGGTTAATGTCAAAATGCATCTTCTGATACCCCGATTGCCTTTCCCCACCCATTGTTTTCAAACTTCTTTTCAGTGGTCACAAATTTTCTGCCTGAATAAACTCCCAGCAGAAAGGAGAACTGGAGCAAACAGGAAAACGAGCCAAATAAAACCAAACTACACTGAAGTACAGAGAGACCTGCTTATAAAACTGATTTTTAGCACCGGCTTTTACTGTGAAAGTAGTGTAATTTAAAAACGTAATTTTTGCTCCTTGAAGCAGAATTATGTTAAGATAGCCACATTCTGAACAGTATCACAGACCTGGCAAATTTAGCTCCGGGTGATTTGATGCTCAGAACGGAACAGAAATCAGCCCAACTCTTTGGGAGACATTTCTAAAAACTATTTTAAAAATAGTAAATCCCAGATTTCCTAGTGCTACTCATGTCCCAGGCTTCCTTTAGCCAGAATCCAGAGCAATACTGCTCTAAGTGGCATCGGTCACTAATACACAGGAACTGCTCATTCCAACTTTCTGCTTCTCTCCCTCCTAGCACTCTCATATTCCTATAAAAACCAAGAGCAGTGCATTTCAGCCCTGCTTATCTATTGATTCAGTTACACTTGGATTGATCTCAAATTGTTTCAAGCAACTGTTCTGCACCCAAAACACCCCACGAAGCACAGAACCAGATCAATAGATTTCAAGTGGAATAATTGTTTTCCTTTGTAAGCCCCCATTACTCCCTGAATGCAGAACTGTTTGATTGACCTCCAGGAAAGCAGCAGATGTGAATAAGCCAAGCACCTCGGGCCTTATCGGTTCAAGGGAGGCCTTGGAAGTGCCAGGGAGTGCTGGGGAGCGGTGGGAAGAGCACAGCTGGAAACGCAGCGCCCCCGCCCCCTGCTCTGCTGCCGTGGGAGCAGCGGGGCGCACGGGGAAGGAGCAGGCCCGGGGGTCACTCACGCAGGAGCACACAGCACAGCACCCAACCACATTTATACCAGGGCCGGCGGGGTGCCCAAAAGGAGAGCTCTGTTTCCTTCAGCTGTATTGAAAACAAGTGAAATCCTCACATTTTTATGTTCCTGTAAGGAGGTCTTGGCTGGCTCCTTGCTCACGTTAGACCCCATCTGAGCTTTACCCTTTTACGAGCACAATTAACTGCAAACACCTTGTCATAAACGCTCCCAAAGGTCAAAGGCATTGCAACAATTTAGCTAAAGAGATAAATGGTCAAATAAAACATTGAATTGTTAATTCCCAGGTGACAAAAAGCTGCAGGAGTCAGATCAATAAGGAGACACGCAAAGGAGTTCTGGGATAAAGGGCGGGTCAACCTTGGAGCGTTAATAACTCGCTCCTGTTATTAAGGACAATTTCAGGCTGGAGGGAGGGGCCCATCTGAACAACTCTCTTCTCAAAACTGTTCAAGCTGTTAGACCTTTCCAGGGCACATCACAAGATTAAAACTTGCATGCAAATAAAATTATCTCAGCATTATTTAATTAAGAGCATTTACAAGTAAAAGAGAGGCTTCTCCAAAAGAGGACTAAGCAAGTCATGGAAGAGAAAGCACAAAATATGGTTAAATTCTATCACAAATTAGTAACTACTGATCTGCAGTGAGAAATACCCACCAGGATCCATGGGAAGGAACTGAGGACCTCCAACCATTCCAAAGCATTATTGCAGTGGTGTAAAATATAGACAGCAATGCCTATAAATGATCCCACTGGACACTTGGAAATGAGCATTTAAAAGGTCAGGAATTTTACTTCTGCCAAATTGGATGCCAGTAATTTGCATAAGACAGTCAAGTAAGAATGTAAATTCCCCCAGTCACATGCAAATTGAATCACCCCATCCCTCCAACAGCAATTTTCCATCATCCAGCATGAAAAATGTAGAAAAAGTGCCTAATCCCATAAAACATAGGACTAAGGGACACATGTAACACAAGACACCACATGACAAACACCTACTTCATGTGCTTAACACATGCCATGAAAACATATTTCACTCTGACAGCAAATTATAAGGCTCTGTTAACTGCTCATTAAATAACTTTTACAAAGGAAGATAAACTCTCCTTTTCTAGTGCACTTCAGAAACTTTTATATTTATGCAAAACTGGAGTCAGCTTTGAGGTGCAATTTTAGCTCTAAAAAGAGGAATACCCACCAGTGTATTTTCCCAGAGAAGGTATTTTGCTTTGGTATCTCCTAAACCCATCACTGGATCCCTCTAGCACAAGGCCTTGGGGCTCTCTCACTTAATGGCAGTTCTGCCCCTCAAATTAATGCCTCTGGGATCAGGATGGACTCGGGTTTTCCTACAGTACTGAAGATTTAAAGGGAAGCCTAAGAGACTTCCACAGTTCTAATACAATAGTAATAAATAATAACCACTAAGTGGGTCTGAGTCAAACCAGTCATTTGAGCCAATAGATTTACAAAGCAAAAGGGTATAAAAGTTTTCTCGTGTAACAAAGGAGAGAATAAACTGGTATTAAACCCATATATTTGCCCATTTTTAGTTAGCTCAATTACATTAGACATGATAGTATTTGTATCACCTAAGATACAACAGGGAGTAAAAATAGTCTGTGTCTTGCACACCCTCCCTCTTACCAACACAAACCACAGCAGCCTAATGGAACATAAATGTTAGTTTACTAAAGTAAATGCCATGTCCTAAATATCCCTAAAATACTAGATATGCCAGTGACTGCTACACTGGTTTAAATGCTTCAGGCTGCTACCAAAAATCGTTCCAAATGGAACAATGTGATATCCACGGAGTCCAGCAGCTTAACCAGAAAAGCTGCCTCACACAAGGTGCCCAAAATGCTGAAGTGTAACTAATTCTCGTGCAGTTTTATTAATTACATCAAACGGATGTGACTGGACCCCATAGCTGTGTTCTTTTCAAGAGGAGAGAGACAACTGCTGTGAGAGTGCCCATCTGATGCAGGCGCAGCTCTCCCTGCTCCATTAAAGGGCTCCCGAGGCTCTCCTGAGACCCCAGTGCAGCACACACAGCCAGCCCAGCCCAGCAGGAGCGTGCCCAGCACAGGTGCTGCAGCTTATTGCAGCTCCAGAGCCTGTGGAGAGGGAAACCCTGGGCCTGTGCTCCCCCCAGACACAGGGCTGGGCCTGGGAGGGGTCGCTCCCTGCCCCAGCAGCGCGGACAGGGCTCGTGGCACAGGCTGTGCTGGCTCCCAGCTCAGCCCTTCTGCAGGAGGCACTTTTGGGGGCGAGACACTGGGTCTGGCACACAGGCCATGAAATCAGAGATGTGCACGGGAACACGCATTGTTCAGGGGGTGACTGGAGAGAGTCAGAGGCCAGAGAAATGGCCACTTCAAACAACACAGGCCACTTCAAAACTCTTGTTAATATCACACTCATGTAACTTCATTTTTCAAATTCATCCTGCTGCTTTGGGGCTGCAGAGTTTCTGCCCTTTGACATGAGGGGAAGGCACACCCTTTACACTGCAAAAACACAGGTTAGCAGGGAGATAGGCATTAAAAATCAGCTCTGGCGGGACAGTTCAGGTGTCTGCCCTTCCTCTCCCTGCCTACTCAGCCTGAAGCCCCTCGGGGCCAGGGCTGCCCCCCAGCAGCTCCCCCAGCCCAGGGACACGGGCTCAGCTCTGGTTTGTCCTTGCCTGTTACAACGTGCCAGGAGGGTGATAATGCAATCTGTACAATGTGCTTTGCATACAACCACAAGAGCCTCCCAAGATCGGGCAAGTCACACCACCACCTTTTGTTCAAACCATAACTCAGATCCAAAGACAACAACAACTACAGGTATAACTGCCCACACAGAACCCCTAAACTCACTTCTTTATTGAAACCTCTTCTGACACACACAATAGGCTTTTGTAACTACCTGCTTGTGCCCAAAAGGTATGTTTTAACATCCCTTATCACAAGAAGAGACAAAGGGAACAGGTTCTGAACCTCACTGATCCCCTCCCCACCTGCGTCATCAGCCCAAGAGCTTGACAGCGTATTAAGCAAAATTGCCTGAGTATAAAATTGCAAGGAGACCAGAATCAGTCATTAAAATCACACTGCTGACCTTTTATAATGGCAGTACAGAATAATAGAACTTTTTCAATCTATGCTTGCCATCAGCCACAGATCTCTTCTGCTAAATAAACACCAATTGAAATAACGGGATGCAAGTCAGTAGAGACAGAACGTCATCAGACAGGGAAAGGAGACCTAAGCACGTTGTCTAAGATAATTAAGAGTTCCTGCTTTCTCATACTCAGACCTTGAAGCAATTTTCCACTCGTTTCTCCCAAGCATTAGTGGCTGCTGTGGTTCTTGAGCCCTTGCCTTTAGAAGAGCAGTTTGTGCGGGCAGGAGGGGGATACCTGGCTGCACCTTGCAGAGCCACTGGGGCGCGTCCAGGTGCATCTGCTCACACAGCCCTGGAAAATCAGGACTCTGCTCCTCTTATACTCCGGTTTCCACATGTCTGAGATAACCACAAACCCCTCTGCTGTGGGGAAGTGGCACTAACACGTTAAAGGGAAATATTCCTTGGTGTCTCTAAAGTCACAGCAAACTTTGACAGAGTTCAGAACAGGTGCCAGCTCAGGGCTGAATATAAACTAATGAGACATAAAAGTGTCCCCTTAGTAATTCTTTTCCAATGCAGCAGGGGGGCATTTCTTCCCTGCCAGCTTCTCTTATTAAATGTCCATCAATGGGAAATTTGGAATATCCTTTCTGAGTGTTTCTTTAGGAAAAACCTCTGAACTGTGCCTCACTTCAAAACTCTTGTTAATACCACACACATATAACTTCATTTTTCAAATTCATCCTCCTGGTTCAGGGTTGCAGATTTTCTCCCCACTTCCCAAGTCATGTTTTTAAACACACACTTGTTTTTAAACTCCTTAGGAACACAGAATAATTTGCTCTCCTGCCCAGTGCCTCCGGAGGTTTTTTTGCAACCAGCAGGATTTCTTTAATGCTTCTGATTGAATTTCCCTACTTTCTCATTTAAGTGTAGAAAAGCAACTTCTATTCCGCACCCCTCTTAGCAGATTGTAGTAAAAGAGGCGGGGGGGAAGCCCCACTAAAGCTCTGACAGATGGTACCCAGCGTTTGACTCATGCTGGGCTCAGCAGGACCTATAGTTTAGAAGGTTAGGACTGTCAAAAAGACTCTGCTTATCAAGTGAATAACAAAGTGTGGACTGCCAGGCTGTTTCCTATAGAAAACTTGTCTTTTCCTTGTAATTCCCTTCTCTGTCCCCGGTGCTTCCGAAAGTTTGGAGGAGCAGATGCTTTCCTATTTAAGGCCCGGGCGGGGAGCTGCCACCCCGGGAGCAGCCGGGGCTCAGCAGGCCTGGCCTAAGGAAGTTGTGCCCCCGTGTCGCTGTCAGCGCCGCGCTTTGGGGACCTCGCAGGGGACCCGAGAGCAGGCACACGACTCTCTTCCCCTCCATTCCGCCTTCTTCTGCAGCCAGGGACAAGTTAATCTGCTCTTAGGCTGCTGGGGAAGCGCGTGTGGGGAACTGTGAGCAAAGGCAGGAAGGTCTGGGTGTAAAGCAGCGTTCACCAGGCTTGGCTTTTTAAGTGATTTCCAGGCTTGCATCAGTCAGCACAGAAGTGTCCAAAGTGACTGCAAATGTCAGTGGGCAGACTGAAAACAATCCTGAAGCCTGGAGAGACACAGATAAAAGGTGAACAGCTTGTAGCCATGTTCTCTGGTAAGTCTGGACTTTTAAATTGGGGTTGGGGGGAGCTTGCTGGGAAATGTAGTTGCTACTGTTACTCATCATTGCTATAGCACTGTAAATATTCCTAACGCTTTCCTCCCCAAAATAATGTCAGTTCATTTGTTAAATAAGGACATGGGTTTAGTCATAAAGTAAATTGGTACCAACAGTTAGCAGCTGCTCTTCAACAGTCAGAATTAATGAGATAGTAATTATACTGCAAAATACAATCCTTTTATTGCCAACACTGGAGCCTCTGTCATTGCCTTGTTTGCTTTTTATTCAGAACTATGAAAAATGAAATGACTTAAGAGTTCTGAAGTTTACAGAATATAATTAATTCAATGTGGATTCATTTCTGTGTCTGGAATCAAAGTTGCTTTATAAAAGACTTAAAACTAGTTTGGTACTAAAAAGGGAAGGGGGTGGAATCAGTCCTGGTTTGCAGCAAAGCAGAGTGGTGTGACTGCACACAGATCATAGTTTGGGTTCCTCTGCTGCCAGAAAACCTGCAGCACAACAAGCATGCCAAAAAATGTCTCATTATAATTATTTATTAATTGATATCACACTGATCTTAAGGTAAAGCCATAACACAGGTGATGCTCCTGACAAACACAGCTCAGGGCATGCAGGAGGCAGGCTGTGCTTCAGAGGGATTCTACCTGGTTTGTGCATAAAAACCTGCTTTGTGTAAGCCAATGAACAGTGAGGATAACTCTCTCATTCCTCATCCAAATTCTGGCCCGAATCGTGGCTAATTTATTTAAGTGCTGATTTCTGTAAGGCTGTTCCCCTTCAAGAAAGGGAGGGGGGAATAGGCTGAGTGCACAACCTGCTGATTTCCTCCATACCTTTTTTTGCCTCAGATCAGTTTCCACTCCCCAATTCAAACAACAACAACTGATTACGAAGAGCTGCTGGCAGGAAACTCCTGAGTCCCCAAGCCCGGTTAGCGTTAGTTTTCCTGCACTCACTCAGTCAGTAGGAAGCCATGAAGCGCTCCAGCTGTGACCCACATGTGAGAAGTGAGCAGTGTTCCCTCCCCAGCGCCCCGGGGCACACAGGAGGGCTGATTCCCACACCCTCATTCAGCGCAGACACAGGGAGCCACCTCAGGGCAGGCAATGCTCCCTTTGCCACCTGGGCTCAGTGCAGGTGTGAGTGTCCCACAGCTCCCACCCGGGCTCCTCCAGGGGCTGGCTCAGAGTCCCCAGGGCTGTGCCAAAGCACTTTGTGCTCCCCACCATTCCAGGTCCCAGAGAGGGACTTTGCTGGTCAGGGCTGGGGACAGGGACACGTTGTCCAGTCTGTGGTTACCTTCCAGACTTGAGTTTAATCCCTTGGATGCATCTCTGGCTTAATGAGGAGTGACCCTTGCTGCCATGAGATGCCCCCAAGCACACTGAGCAGCCTGTATAAAAACCCAGTGTCTGTAGCAAGGATGTGATGTGGGACAGAGGGAAGGGAAGCACAGACACTCTCCTGGACAGGTCCAGGAGGGAACCTGCATTAAGTCTCCACGTGCAACAAGAGCTCACAGCCAAGTCACACTGGTTACTGACCTATACAGGAATGCCCAGATTCCTCAAAAAAAAAAATCCATTACAAACTGGAAAACCAGTGTTTTTACAAAGAGCCACAAACACTGACTCATAAAATGCCCAGTCATACTCCCAGTTGCATTACAGCAATGATGTGACTTATTTGCTCTCTTCTCATTCAGTCACCAGTAGCCTCTAATTCTCCACTGCTATGGAGCTGTTGCAAATCTTTGGGGAAAGCTCAGCTGTGAGCAGCAGAAACTTTGTCCTCCCTCTCTGCACATCTGCCTGGGATAACACCCAGGGGTATCTAAGCTACAGATGAGGTATGTGCTCTGGAACAAAGGGAGCAGATGGGCCGGCCCAGGAACACCTACCACAGCCCTACCTTCCAGAAAACTCCATCTCTAAAGTGTGCCACTCCAATTCCATGAGGGAAGGCCCTGAACATTTGCATTGTTCTCCAGACACCAAAAACCCCAATAAATTAATTATTAACCACGATCCTGAAGGCTTGAACCTGCTACTGGGTTGAGAGTTAATTTCATTAAAATTAGGACAGTTCCATCCATGTCCAAGCTTGGGGAGCTTTCTGTTGTGGCCAGTTTAGAGCACACTGTAAAATCAGGTTGCACAGTCAGTACCTTTCTCAAAACAGGACTTCACACTGCCAACGCCACAGAAGAGTTTCAGAATGTCTCCAAAAAAAGGATAGCCACATGTAACCACTGCTCCCCGTCTTTTCAGAGAGATAAAGCCTTTGATTCCAAGCTTCACAGCATGTCATTTAAGCATTATTTTTATTTATGCCTCACTCAGAGTAAACACACAAACAGCTTCTATAAATTGTATCAAGCAGACAGGAGAGGGAGCTCTCCCTTCATCCCACTCCAGTAGGAATGGATCTTGCTGAACTTATTAAAAGCTAACCCCATTTTTATTCTGTGCCACATGTTACTTGTGACTCTTTTGTCCTGGGACTGTCTCCTCCTAACAAGCAACTGTGTAACACAAAACATTCCTGTGGAACCACGTAACAATCTTTCTTTTAATAAATCCAATACATATATCTGTAAGGGGCTTGAAATTCTGGTATAAGAAAATATTAGGGTGTAATTCCTACTGACAAAATTCTGCTTCCCTACTTGCTGAGGCACATACAAATGCACATGTGTCTGCATGGTAAATATACTTGATATTTTCTAACTTAAAATGCCAAGCAAGTTATTTTTTCATTGTCACCGTCCTTTCCATATTCACTGATAGTTTTGTATTAACCCTGAGATCTATCAACCCAAGAATTCTGATAGATCCAAAAAAAAATATCAAATACAGGCAAACAACCCACAGCACAAAAAAACCCAGGACAAAAGAAAGTCACAGTAACTTAATGTCTGCATGTTCTCCCTGTGTTTATTTAAAATCTTATTGGAATATGGTCTTAATCCACATTCTGAAAACAACACTTTGCCAGCAGAAATGCTTGTATCAGCATCTGGATATAATGCTAAAAATCAAACTGGGAGCTACGTCTGTCTCCCAGCAAAGGCTGGATAATGAGATTTACTTAATCCATTTGAACGGAAAAAAAATGTTTTTGTCCCCCAATTTGTTGCGACATCTGAAAGTTCACGGGGTTGCGACCCCTCTTTCGGAAAGCATCTCGCACCACCTGCAAACACCCCGGGAAAGCTGCTGGGAACAATAAAACACGTGCTAGTTAAGCGTTTCCAGGACAACAGTTGTGCTGCAGCGCGGGGAGGTTTCGGCCCCACGGTGGCTTTGTCTGGAGGAGACACGGCCCAGCTGTTCCTGCAGCCCCATTGTTGGGGACAGCGGCCAGGGCTCTGCCTCGCTGCCACGGGCACACAGAGCCGCGTTTGGCGACACCAACCCAAAGGCAGCAACAGGAAGGACACCAAAGCCAGCCCAGCAGCTCCTCATTAGATACACGCTCATCTACCCCTTTCTGCACTTGTAGGATGATGATTTTTCTAACGCAACGCCCTCGAGGGCTGGCAAGCCCTACCGTGATTCATTAACTGCAACCTCGGAAAGTTGCAGTGCCCGAGGATGGAGTTACTCTTTGTGCTTACACGTGAATCAGCATACAAAGCCCAGTTGTTGCTCCTCACATCAGAGGGATGCAGCCACAGATTGGTGTCCCGGCTCAGGGCAGGGTTTCAGAGGGGCACAGTGGTGCATTTCATTGTCTGGAGACACAGCAGCGGAGTTTCCACTCCGAGTTTCCCTTCCCCTGCAGAAGGACCTTGGCTGACAAGAGCCCTTAGTTTGTAGGGCAGTGACCCATCTGACAGGGCGTCCTGCAGGTTTGGCCTGGTTGTTTCCAAGGGGGCGAGGCAAACCCTGGTGCAGAGCCCCAGGAACAGCAGCAGGGGAGAGGCTTCACTGCTGTTTCACAGTTTTCCCCTTAGAAGCTGCTGTGGTGACAGGAACACAGAGAAGGTCCCACCTGAGATGTTCCACAACCTGAATTTCTTCCTGCTAAGCACAAGCTGGTTTCCCAGGCACTGCAGGGTGTGCTGAGGGGGAATTGTGGCCTTGGGTGTTCATTTCCCCTCTTCTCGTGCTCCACCAGCATTACAACTCATTCTGGTCAGTTTTTGTTCTCTAGAAAGAACCTTTTCACCCTGTCCTGATAATCTGCTTAGCAAGGACACAAGCTGTTTCTCATTTGTTTACACTGTACAAGCACTCACTGTGAGTCACATCTCAGGGAGGCTTTTTTTTTGCATGTATTTTTCAAGAATTTGGTACAAAACATCCTTTCACTTGCAAAAGACAAAGGGGAATAAATAGTGGTCTTTAGTCTCCTTCTAAAGCACATTAAAGATTTCTCACAGCAAAAGGCACCAAAGATCTGTTCCTCATCCTTTAAATTCTTTGGATCACTTGGCCTTGGCAAAAACAAATCTTTTGAAACAAAAAGCTCCCCACCAGAACTGAGTAAATTAATCTGAGGCTTTTGTAGCCTCATTTGCTGCTCACAGAAAGAGTATTAGAGTAGGTTAAAGTAGGGTATTTTTTTACTTTATTTTTTGTGCTTACTGTTTGCAATAAGCACGAAGGGTTAAAAACTATACCGTCCACAATTCATTAATCTGTACTGTTTTCACTTTTTCAAACAGTACGAGTCTGTAATCTGGACCTCAAAGAATGGCCAATGCAAATGTAAAAATGCACAACAAGACACAGCAAGTGGGAGAGCCATAAAGGAGGCGAGAATTACAGGGGCTGAAGGGGAGGGAGGGTTAACACCAGAGAACCTCCACAGGGCTGCAGCCACCAAAGGGGTGCTGATGGCAAGTGGAGGAGACTCACTGTCCCTCCTCTTTCCCAGCTCCAACGAGACAAAAAAAGGGCAGAGAGAAGAGTCCGTAGAAATCAACCACTGTCGTTTGATTACAGACAGAATGTATGTTGAGCAGGAAAGGGGGAAATTACAGTTGTTGCAATAGAGAGACAAAAAAGGTCACCAAGTCAGGGGCAAGAATAGCTGTGCACAGAAATTTAGAGCAAAGTCACAGTCACAGGTGGTTCTGAGGCATCCAAAACACAACCTCTGGAAGCCAGGGTTCCACAGAGCCTGACAATGCAGAGCGTCAGAACCAAGCAGTGTTTTAATTATCAGCAATATAATTGTCTAGCCTTCGTGTAAACTTCTAAGGAGTTTTAAGTGGCCTTTCAACAACAGAACCCTCTTCAACATCATACTGGAAACTCAGTTTGAAGAGTTCCATGGACTACAGGAAGGAAACATTTCTCTGCCTTCTTCAAGCTGGATCCAAGTCGCAGACTGGGAAATCTCTGCAGGCAAGTGTGATGTCTTTATAGCAATCTCACAATTACCTGTAGAGATTCTACAATCTGGCACCTTCGTGCACAGCAATTATAAACAAACAGTTCTGCAGCTTCTGCACCTCTGCTGAGCTCAGCTGAATTCACTCCAACCTGCCCAAACAGCATGGAGCTGACCACAAGCTTTTGACTTAATTTTCATGAGACAAAAATTGAAAACAAAAGCATAAACACTACCCAGATTAACCCACTGGACACTGGAAAACTACTGTTAACTTCTATATACCAAAGGACAAAGTTATTAAAGGTTATATTTCCATTATGAGGGCTTAATATCCCATTACTAGGCTACATCTGCTGCTAACTGAGGCTGAATCACAACTGGGTGATCAGTTCATCACCAACCAACTGGAGGAGTTCAGCTTTTTTTAAAAAGACCGTGCTTTGAAGAGCTGTTTGGCTGAAGAACATCCTGAAGTCAAGCTCTGGACACAGCAGAAGGAAGAACAAGCCCCTTGAAAAGAAGAGAACACCCGGCAATGAAGGTCTTCACAAAAGGAAAGTGTAAGAGAAATAACTTTTTATGTTTCCCACTCAAAGCTTTCCTAGAACTATCTGATATTTGTGAAGTTTTAGCTCATCCTACTTGAATGACACTCAACAGATTCATAATAGGACAAATATTTATTAGGGCTCAGACTCCAGAAGACAGCCTTCTGGAAAATTCACTCCACCTGAGCAAAACCTCTATAAAAAGCTGGACAGGAGGACAGTCTGGCATGAAAGAACATCAGTGGTGATGCTGAGATTTAGTGCCGGAAGATGGAGGTGAGCAGGATTACAGGCTTACAACCTCTATCAAGTACAAGTTAAAGACCTCGATCTTGCCAGTTAAAGCTCTGCTGGAGGACTCTTGGACAACGCTTGGCAGACCCATCATCTCCCCTTGCTTCCTGCTGAGAAGTGGAATAACTCCCTGGGAAGAAGAGCTGTCCCTTAGGCAGCCCCTCGGCCGCTGTGGGGAAGCCAAAGTGCCTCTGGCCCTGCCTCTTTGCCAGCAGCTCCAGGGGAGGGAGCCGGGGGAG
Source organism: Dendrocincla fuliginosa (assembly GCA_035047845.1). Lineage (NCBI taxonomy): Eukaryota > Metazoa > Chordata > Aves > Passeriformes > Dendrocolaptidae > Dendrocincla > Dendrocincla fuliginosa. Next base: position 3,796,120 of record JAWWMO010000121.1, read on the forward strand.
GGACACGGGGGTATCACTGCCAGACATGGCACAGGAGGCCAAGAGTGCTTGGGCAGAACCACAGACAAGGGCACAACATGGAGGAAGGCTCAGGCTCCCACTGCCCAAACCCAGCAGTTGTACCCCACCCCTTACTGTAAGGGATCAGGCATTTCCACACTTCTCTCATTATTTCCTCCTTCTGCATCTCCTCTGTTCTCCCTCTTTACAAGAGGCATCCTGAGTCTGCACAACAGCCCTGCTGTGCTCCCACATCTCCAGTTCCAGCACTTGCCAGCAAACCACTGTTCTGCCAGGAGAGCTGCCACCTTTATTCGAGATTGGAATGTACATAAACACTGAAATAAGGGTATGAATTTAATCTAGTCTTCTCCAACAAGTGTTGATTGACAGATGATGAGGGCAAGCATGTGCAATACTGTGATTATGGGTGATAATTGTGCATGTGGGTACAACTGACATGTCAGCATCTGCAAATAAAACCTGTGGTGACATCCAGAATAACTCCAAGCAATGGCCAAGCCCCACTCACTCCAATATCAGGATTGTTTCAACACAAGCTTTATACATTAGTTCTGGGCCTGGAGGCAGAGCTGCAGCTGGAACCAAGGCCTTCTCCCCAGTCAGACCCTTAGAAATTATCCTTACTTTTATTGAGCCAACTTGTTCTTGTCTACTGTGCCTTCATTGCTTTAATAACCCACCAAATGTGCTGGGTAAGAAAAGCATCAGTTACCTGGCATAATTTCTTTAAAAAATGATGACTATTCCACTGGAGTATTTTAAATCCCTCTTCAATTATCCAGCCAGCCCAAGCCGTGCACAGACATCAATGGGTGCCACACATGGCCCAAAATGCCAGTGAGGATTGAGATGGAACCTGCCCCTCCATTGAGATTCATAAAGGAATGCCCCAAAATAAAAGCTGTGCTGGCAAATCCAGCCCTGAGAAAGCAAGCAAAGCTTCATTTCAAGAGCTGACTCAAAGCAGTGCTAGAATCACTCCAGGCTAATTTCAAATTTTAACCCCTTGATTATTTTATACGATTTTTTTTTTGTTACTGTTGTGATTAAGAGCCTCTTTTGGTTCAGCTTGTGTGCTTTATGTTACTGAAATAATTCCAAATACTTCTCTTGTCATACTGCCACAGTTACCTGTCCTTTCACACCTCTACCTTCAGAATGCTGCCATGGCATTAACTAAAATAAGAGAAAAGCAAATTTTTCTGCAAGTTTCAAGATTGTATCAAAAAACTATGTTAATTTCACCAATGACAATGACATGGATCTATTATTTTCTGGATAAAATTTGGCCCCAGTGAAATCAATGCAAGTTTCTGCATCATCTTCCATGGGATTCTCCAGAAGCCTTTCATCCTCACTTTAATGATCTCTCTCCATCTCCTTCTTTATGAGCAAATCTTTTTAAACAAGACACAAATCCGGACTTTTTTTTAAAAAAGTCCCAATCTTTCCTTTTAGCAACATGGAGAACTGGAGCACCACCTCCTATTTATCCAGCTCTGAACATAAGCAAAACCTTCACTGGGTCCAAATTCCTCATTAAACCTTTTCACTGCAAATTACAATACAGAAAATATCCAGGCTTCCTTATTTTTGAGTGGAAGTTCTAAATTCCCTCTGAATCAATCTCACAGTCACATGAAAAAAAAAATAAAAGAAAAGCAATGTCATGAGATCATCAAGGCTGAAGAGTTGAAGAGTCAAGCAATGAAAAATTAAAGCACCAGAACTGAGGCTGCCCAGGTGCAATTACTCCATCCCCCCTGTGCCTTTGCAGTGCGAGACAGAATTTAAATTACAGGCTTACATGAGTTAGAGCAAGATTAACATTCTTCGACCATAAGGTTTTCATGCACCGTAGAAGAGGCAAAGGACAGTGCAAACCTTTTGGGAACTTGGAGCACCTTCTCACTCCTGCAGAAGCTCCGAGGCAGAAAATGGATGTTTGTCCTTGGAAAGGCATTAACAACCTGCACAGGGACCTTCTGTATGTAATATTAATCTATATCTATTTACACCACAGTGTAGCAAGGCCTGTCTAAATCCACATGTAGAAACCACTGGGCAGAAAATCCACAAAGAGGCAGGGTCTGGGGGAAAAGCACTATCCCACCTACAGACTTACTGAATTAGTTTTCAAGAACTAATTTTCCTTGTAGAAACTCTCAGCGTATCTACCACTTGATCCCTGAAAATAAGCAAAAACATTCATACCTTAATGTTCCTCAATTTGCATGGCTTTGGGTTTTCTAAGTGCATAAGCACTAGAGTCAAATCCCCTTCTGTCTAGGCTTATTGATAACTTATTGTTTCTGATTGGTTACTGATGGCGGTTCTCCCTAACTTCTGATTGATTCCTTATTGTTTACTACTGGTTGCTTGTGAGAAAAGTAAAAGAACCAAGTTGCTCACTAAAGCTTCAATAAGTCAGCAAAGCATCACACTTCTAGCATGGGTAAAAGGAAGTCACATCTGCTTTCTATTGCTTCACCAATCCTTTTCCATCTTTGACTGGCTAATAATTAAAAATGTTTTGAATTTTCCCCTCATAATTTAGAAAGCATGCTTGGACATAACAAGAACATTGTCAGTAAGTCTTTAGCTGGTTTTTGGCATCTGGCCATATCTTTCTATAGGCACAGGTAACATAAGAGTTATTACAAGCCACGGTGACAAATTTAAATGGTTTTGGGTTGTTTGAAATGTGTTTAAAATTTAATCAGTAACCCCTTTATAACAGTTTTTGCTGATGGATATAATTGTTCCTATAGATGATAGTAATTAATAGAATGAGGATTTTCTATTGGTAATAATACAAAGTTTTGCAGTAACCATGCCAAGTTTGCCCATCAGTGTAGGGCCAGCAAACATCAAGTCATACCTGTCCTTGTTTGCCAAGCAAAAACAAAAACAAAGGGTAAGTCTTAAGTCTAGCTCTGATCCATAGGAACGTTTATGAAGGAATTATATGTTTTTGAATTTCTATGTTCATGTTCCACAGACTCTCTGTTGAAGTTATCTCCTCAATCAGAATAGCAATTCAAGGACCAAAGAAAGGTGTAGTTAAGTATTGTTAATTCAGGGATAAGAAGAAAACCATGATAATTTCTCAGTTCACAATCATAAGACACAGCAAAATAAAACCCCAGATTTTGTTTGTATGAATGTGTGGCAGGACATCCTGAGTGAATGTAAGTGAGGAGTACATGAACATGTGAGAGTATGACTACTAATGCACAGACCTCATTTACACAATCACAGTCTCATCTCTACATAAGCACCCTCAGATGGTCAAAAGACATAAACCCTGGGCTGATGAAGTTATTCATTTGCAGAGATAATTAGTTTCCATAAGGGTTTTTAGGAGTTCCAGTAAAAGTTTTTAAGAACAAACTTTGGATTGAAAACACCCTCAGATAAAAGTCAAGAAACACACAAGCCCTGGATTAATCAAGGTTACTAGTTCAATAAAGGTTCCTGTTCACAGAATAGGCCAGTTTAATAAAGGTTCTTACACGTTTAGTTTAAATAAAGGTTCAGGAGTGGAATAGAGATCATAAGAATTTACCTTAAAGGGAACAGCAATGTTGGGACTGTTTCATAATTGTACTTTGGTGTATGTTGTTTAAGGTATTATAACACAGCCTTTATTCTACCCAGTGCATTAAAACAAGAGAAAGGGGGATATGTCACTCGAGTCAGCTGGTCTGTGCCACAGCCACCACAGTTGTGACTCTTCTGCCAGAAGTGCAAGACAACTGAAGGGCCACAAAAGCAGCACCAGCTCCGAACTGGCAGCAGTGCTGCGTTCAGTCTCCCGCCACCCAAGCACCAGCAGAGGAGCTGTGCCCCCCGGCCCTTGTGCCTTCTCCTCCTGCCACAGGTCTTCCTGTACTTGGAACAGAGGAGAAGGTCTGGTCGTGCCTGCTTTCATCTGGAGCTTTCTCGGGGCCTTTCTGCATCACCTGATGCCTGCTTTAGTCTGGCAAATCCCGTGCAACGGGCTGAGCAAACACAATCAGCCCCCTGCCAAGCCTGCCTCTGGTCTGTTCCCGCACAAGGCTGCTGTTTCTGAGGATTTTCCTGGCCAGAACGCTCCAAGGCTGCACAGGATCTCTCCCAGTGCAAAACCAGCAGCTTCCCACCAGTCCCGTGGGCCTCACAGCTGTAGTGGGCATGGTAAGGAGAGCCTGGCAGGGCAAAGAGCTCCCTGGAATTGCCACCAGCTCACAGCCACAGGCTGCCTGCAGGGAAAAACACTCTCCTGGCTCTGAAACATCAAAGAAGGATCTTGCCTGTGTCCAGCCTGGGAAACAAGCTGATGTTTTCCTTCCTCCTTCAGAAACCTTTCTTGCATTTTTTCACCACAAGCTCTCAACACCTACTTTTCTCCCTCTAACTTCATCAAATGTCTCCAGTACATCCAGCTTCTCTGATCCTTTTCTCGCTTGCAGTTGTGGCACTTGATCCCTAAACCCATGATTGCTCCTGGCAGAGCTCCCCAGTACCTAAACCCTGCTGGTCTAGGTGGGCACAGCTTCAGGGGCAGCACAGGAGGTAAGTGCAAGGAGCTGAAGAAACATGCCCATCATTTTTAGATGGTTCACACAAATGTTTTCTGCTCAGAAGTCAGAGAGCTCCCTTGGATGTGTATTTTATTGTATTTCCTGCCACACTAGAGAAGCCAAATAAGCTGAACCAGAAGGAACAAGTCTGTTTTATCAGTCTGCATCCAGACTGGAGCATGCCAAAGATCACCAAATAAACCAGGTTTATTCAGCAAGTTGCTCAATAATACTTCTCTCAGAGAAGATGCACGGAGACCCTAAATGTTTTAATGACAGACATTCGCAGCACCAGGTGTTGTCTGTGGAATTATGCCATTTTTCCCTCTGTAGGACATTCAGGGAAGAAACTTAGCTGACATGAACCCACTTGCAGGCCTAACCTGGATGGCTGTGAATTGGCTTAATCTCAGCTGGCAACTGTGAGCAGTTAATAACCTCTCACAGCTGTAGCTGGGATTATGCTAAACACAGCAATTTCCCTGCTCGGAGGGATTAGCAGACCTGCGTGCCACCTCTGACAGAACCAAGAGACAAAACCCAAGCACACCACACACACAAGAACCACCCTTATATGTGGGCTTATTCGCAGCCCACGCTGAGCTCCAGGCCTGGCCATTTCTCTGACCATTTCCACCGCCCTGCCCTGAAAATGCTCCTTGTCAAAGCATCCTCTGAACCCACTGGGCCAGCCCCAAATACAGGGCTGACAATGGTTTTCTGTGTTTAAACCTTTGCATCTGGGTTTTTTTTTTTTAAGATAAAGTTTCATGCCCAGGCTTTTCCCTCCATCCCTGTCTTGCCACAAGGTCAAAGACTGGTGTTCCACCAGAACCACCATTTACACTGAGTTTTCCATGACCCAAAACAATTGCAATCAATTTTTTCCTGATTTATGACCTTGGTAACACCCCAACTCAAACCAGGATTCTTGTAACTTTTCTGAGATTCCCATGCTGAAGAGGAGCAATACAAAGATGCAGAAATCAAGGCAAGATTAACATGAGATGGCTTTAGTCAGCCCATGGATGGGTTAGAAAAGAAAGATTATATATAGCCAGTGCATAAAAGCCAGTTGCCAGTTTATCACACCACAGGTACGTGGCTCAAAAGTCCAGATGGCCAGTCCTTAGAGATACATCCCTAAATTTTATTTACATGTGAGATTCCAGGGAGCACCTGTAGCCTGCAGAAAGTACTCCTGTCACACTAGGGATCAAAGGAACCTCACAAAAATGGCACTCTGATGCACAGAGGTTGGTGCTCAGCAAGACCAGGCATGACATGAGTTCTTTGTAGTCCTGCAAAATTTTAGAGGAAAACTGAGATAAAAGTGCCCTGCTTGAGTTACATTATCATAATATTATATATAATTGGTATCCAGAAGTATTAGGGAAAAACTAACAAAACATTCACTGGCTAAACACAGGTTTGGGTCGAGTGTTTGAATCCTGTTCAGTCAGATCTAATTCTCAGCCCTAAAACTCAGGAGATTGATTTTAATAAAAACCAAAATTCAGTACATCCTAGAACTGCTCTCTGGGTTTACTGAGCACGAGACCCCCTCCTGAGTGCTTTTGTGGTGTGTGCCATTTGGTCCCAGTACAGCCAGATGTGCAGCAAGTGGGCAAACACCTGGCACACACTCACCCAGAGGACATACAGGGGCTGGAGAGCAGCTCAGGAGTGGAAGCAGAGCATTCCTTTCAAGTGCAGCCGTTCCTGCAGAGGCAGCAGCTGTGTGAGAGCTGGGACAGTGCCCTGAGCCTGCAGCTGCCCTGGCCACACTGGTGCCCACAGAGAGCCCCCCACGCCGGCACGGGCTTCCACTTGCTCAGGAATTTCACAACTCACACACTCGCTGGCTCTGCAGGCTCGCCCTGCTGCAAACCTGCATCATTTCCTGCCCTTCTGAGAAGCACAGCTTACTTGCTGACTAAGTGGTGTTCAGCTACTCAACCAACATTTGTAATAAGTAAAAAGTAAGGCTTGTGTAAGATGTATAATACTCTCCAACAGTGCTGCCTAGAGCGATTCTTAATATTTATTCTTATTTCTTAGATAAAAGGTACAGATGTCCTAAAAAACCAAGTGGGGCAATTAAGCTGCTTTTCTTTCTGACGAGCACACTGACCTTGTTGAGCCTCAACACCTGAAGTTTCAAACTGAAAGCACCCAAGGTAACCAAAGCCTGGAGAGTTTTTGATGTCGCAGATACTGCATCAGGAACTGATTGGATAATACTCAGTCACCATCAGTTCCTAATGCATTGCCTTCAGCATCTAAACAAGCACCAGGAGCTTCCAGCAGCAATAGCTGCAATGTTGTGATGATGATGATGACATAGGAAACATCCTACCAAAACCTTGACAGCTCCCTCACAAAAACAGAGAGAGTTCCTTGAGAGGGAAATCTAAAGGTACGAGGGCTGCACTCCCTCCCACATTAAGATGGGAGCTGGATTGGGAGGAAAAAATGGAAGGAAAGGAGGACTTGTTTTCCCTCTGTCTATTTTTTAAAGAACAGTTGTATTAAAAGGGAAATACAAACATTTTTATTTATTACTTTACTTACTTTGACCTTTTCTACTGCCAAAAACATACGTGGCACATCATGCCTGACTGAAAGGCTTAGTTGCACAGGCCAAGCACACACAAAATGTGAGGAAGAACTGCTGCAGAAAGGAGCTAGAAAGGAAAGGATGAAATAATTAATGGTAATCAGGGAGAGAGAACTGCAAAACTTATTACTCCTTTTCGGTTTGATTTGAATTTGCTAGACGTGAAGGTGAGTGTTTCCCTCGAGAGCAGCCCTGAAGTGCTCCAAAGCCCAGAGGGTGTTGGCCTGTTGGATGTATCCTGTTACCTGTGCAGTGCAGGTGCAGCTCTCTCTGCTGCACACCTCTCATTACTGGGCAGTGGGACCAGCAAGGAGTGATGCTGATGTCCTGGGTATGTCCAGCTGCTGACCAGCCCCAGCAGAAATGCCGTGAGAAAGCCAGTGGGTGGGAAGACTGAAGGGAGCTGATGTCATTGGGCCCATCCTGGAATCCAGTTCTAGATTGTTTAGGCCTCCCATGTCTCATGCTCCTCTTCTCTTCCTGTTTCTAGGAAAGTAAATGGCCTCCACCCTGCTAATGATCCCCCCGGGGAGGCAGCACTTGCTGCAGCACAGAGAAGCCCCGGCTGCTGCTGCTGCTGAAGGCACAGGACACAGGCCAAGAGCATCGACAGCCCCACGATATCAACTCATCTAAGTGGGTGAGGAAGGAAGCCTCCTCCCATGGGGATGCAGCTGATTCAGGGAGGGAGGGAGGGAGGGGAGCAGCTTCCCAGTGAAAACAAACCACAGAGCTTCTCAGAACCCCAATAATATCTGTGCATCCTCCAGGGAGGATTTGCAGAAAGACAGGAACAAACTCAAAGATGTGTAGTTGGAAACCTCACTTGGACATTTCCCAGTGAAGAGTCAGGGCAGAGGGCTCCAGAAGTGATGGGGTCCTCACACTTGGCTTTTTCATACCTTCTTTACCCCCTCCTCCCTGAGGAAAGCTCATGGCCAGCTTTGGAGCTCCCTCACTGAAGCCACTGGAAACAGGCTAAGGAGGCAAAAAGGAACTATTTATCTTTTTTTCTCCCCTTGCACACTTCTCTCCCTGTTCAGCTACTGCCTAATCAGCCTGCAGTGACAGCCACAGAACTGGCATTAACCGTCTTTCTCACTTCCCTTTTTCTCACTGCCAACAGAGCATCCAATAGTGCTTGCCCTGGGACTCCTTTGTTATCCCAGAGGGAAAGCCACCTTTCCATTACTTGCTCCCACTCCCTGATTCAGCCTGTGCCAGGGGACAGTGTGAAAATGTGATTTACCCACACAGCACCACATTCATTTATGATAGGGATGACCTGGGAGTAAAACAGAGGGAGGAAGAAACATTTGATAAGGATTAATTAAATACTGATGTGTTGACTCTCCCCTTCTTCTCTCGCTGCTTTTGAAGGCAATAAAATCCAGACTGGTATTTCCTAGGAGCCTTCATACATACAAAAAAATTAACTGAGGCAGGCATTCCCTGAAAAAAGTTATCTTAATGGTGTCAGACTAAAGATCCAACTAACTCACCTGGCAGTATCTAAAACCAGGTGCAAGTACAAGGTAAACTCAGGGGTATTTTCCCTAACGCCCTCCAACAGTTTGTGGCTCATGAACCCCCCCAAGACACATTCCCATGCATTTAGTATCTCTAACAAAGTGATTTTCCATGAAACCTGGGCAGTATCCCCTTGAACCTGCATAAGCTGCAGCATCCATACCATGTTTAACCACATACAGTACTGAAAGTTCACTTTTTTTGTACCTCTGCTCTGCAGAGGTTCCTTGTTGGGAAATCTGGCAGCTGAGGTGCATATGAAAAATGGTCACTCTTCCTAAAATATCCATGTAAATTCTACCACACTATTCCACAATTCTTGACACACATGGGAGAAATAACAAAGAAACAAAACATAGCAGCGGGAGGAAACAGCCTTGGCAATGAGGGAAGAAAGCAGGTGACTGTGGTGAAACAGGTCATTGTATCAAAAGACTCTAATTCCTACTGTAAGGACCAAAGGCCACCTGCAGAAGGCCTTACACACCCTATAAATATGTGCCCAAGTATGCCAGCAAGTAGAAGGATGTTTTCAGTGGCAGCCCCCTGGCTCCTGAGCGCATCCTCGGCAAGGCTGGGGTGCCCTCCTCGCTGCCCAGGGCTCCTGCAGGGCTCCCCCCCGAGCTGGGCTCAGGCAGCAGGCTCAGAGGAGCCAGCACGGAGGTCCACGGGCTCCCAGCTTTGGGTAATCCACCTCCCACTCGGCCCATCCCTCAGCAGAGCCAGGGCAGAGCACAAAGCTGTCCACCCTTCTGGATGACTCCAGAGTCCTGATGGAGCAACAGCTCAGGGCACACGCTGCAGTTTAGCCACCCACACACATAGGTTAATGCACTTTTTGATGATTCATAAACCCAGATCTTACAGCAGAATCAAGCCTTTTGTTCATTATTTTGGAATGAAACATCAACTAACATTTTTTACAGATGACTGTCACGGCTAAATCATGGACTGAAGAGTCCTGCTTATCTGAAATGATTTGCAGCTACGCCCTTCAAGGCAGAGCCATGTCTATTAAAAGAAATAAAGAAAATCCCAGAATCATAATCCTGGAACACTCAGCTGTGTCCTGTACTCCATGCAGTCCATTATGGCTACATTTTGCAGGGATCCTCTGTACAGCAAAGCCTATGCCTGTGCTACATAATCCCTGCTCACCATGGGCTAGTTAAGGATGGATTTGTACAGTCTTAACTGCAAATTCTGCTGCTTTTGGGTGTCCTTGCTGAGTCTTTAATAACAAAGCTTTGAAGTTTAATTACTCTCTTAGCAGTTGCAACCATTACCTTTGAGATATGTACAAGGAGAGTAGTGAGATGGTAAAGTAGGAGTTCACTTTAACCACAAAGTGAGAACTTAAATCACAAAGGGAAAGTTTTACTCACCAATAGCTTTGACAAAATGAACTTTGGTGGCACACACACCAAGACCAACTTCCAAATCACCAGATACTGCCCTTCTGCTCCTTCCAAGCAAACTCTATTCAATCCCCAATTATCCCATTTTCCAAACTATTCTGGCAGCCATGTTATTCCTACACACATCACACGTTCAGTTTGTTACTGATGAACACTTGGGTGTTAACTACACACACAAAACAACGCTGAAAGAGTGTTCAAGTTGCAAAGGCCAGACTCCAAACCTCACCAAGTGGCAAGACTCAACTTGTTCATTTTACACACTTATGGAAAAAGTGTTATTTTTTCCCTATGAAGGGAAAAGGCATCAAGATTCTTTAGGATCCTTTGATCCAAAATGTCAGCGTAATACAACACCTGATGTTCATAAGGAAAGTTTTTTTATACTTATTTTACTAACAAATTCTTCAAATGTCAGCTATGATAAGGAAACTGGAGTGTTTCCTCTTTCTGAATGCAGTACCAGAGTCGATAAGGCACCCCTACATTCTGTGAGACAAAACATGAGGGGAAGCCATGGTATCCCCCAATTCACCCTGACTTTATATGATGAGAAGTCCCCCTCTTTGCCACCTAAATACAGCATGTCTGGTCTGTCACTAGAGGAAAACACTGGCAAGAGTTAGAAACTGTTGTCATCTAAATATTTCTGTAGAAAAATCACAATCTCATTAAGTGATAACTTGACTTTTCTATTTCCAATCTTCCTTCACATCAAGGCATTACAGAGAACTTTCCAAACTTGCTAGTTGAGAGGCAGAATTTATTACCTCCCTGAATCATTAATTTTAGGTTCCAATAAAAGTAGGAGGCCGTTAACGATGTGATAAATCATATCCCATCCCTGAAGTTGCTAAATCAAGGGGAGGGACGCTTTCAAAAACATCCTGCCCAGAGACCACCAGGTTTCCAAGCTCTGCTGAGGAACCATCAGCACTTCAACTCCTCCAAGAGCTGGTTGTGCACTGTGCTGGCTGAGACTGCAACCACCAAACCCCACTGTTTGTGCCAAAGCCCTTACGCAGATGCACAATTGGAACTTATAAATTACATGGAGAAACAGCTAAAGGCTCATGAAACTCCCAAACATCTCTGCTTCGACCAGTGTGGTCAGCAGGGCTGTAATTTCTGTGAATCCAGCATCTGGGCTTCTTGGAATTTACCAGCCCTGCTGGCAAAGCAGTCACGTCTTGTAACTTCCATGCGGGCAGGAATGAGGTTTAAGGAACTTACGAGCTCCCCAGGGCAGCTGGAGGAACTTGCAAATTCAGTCCGACAGATACCCAGTGTTTGTGGAGAGCTGCCAAGCCTGCTCAGAAAACAACTCCCAGCTCTGCGGAGCCGACAGCGAGCTCCGCTCCCCGCTGGAAGCCTGCACGGCAACGGGAATGGGAATGTCTGTGCTGGGAGTGCAGCTCGGGCTCCTGGCTCTGCCTCTCCTGGGAGACCAACTGCTGCATCGCCTACCACATGTGCCCAGAGGAGGCTGGAAATGCTGCTCTCATGCAAAGCAGCCTCTGCAGGTAGCCTGGGGAACATACAGTCTGTACCCAGGAGCCACAAACTACCTCACATTCCAGCCCCAGAGCAGCTCTGGGAGGCTTGACGGAAGGTGAAGATGTTCCTAAGCACAGAGCAGTTGTTCGCTCCTCTGTTGAGTGTTTTGCTCTTGTTTGAGATATCCTAAACTCCCTTCTGAACTAGAATCAGAGAGAAGCACTGAACTGCAGCAACAGAGGGGCAACACTGAACCCTGGGGAGCCAGGTGGAGTTAAGGGGATGGGAAGACAGGGAAAGCAAGGAAAACACACTCCTGGATATATTATACTGTGTGATGTGAGACAAAAAATACAACATGAAGGAACAGATATAACAAAAGGCTCAGGAAAACACCACCTACTCCTAGATATGTTGCATTGTGTGATGTGGGACAAAGCATCCCACAAGAGGTGACAGATGCAACAAAATATTAACAAATTATTATTTCATTGTTGATTCACAATGTAGTAGCTTCACATGCTCACATCTAGTCTTTTAAGCACAGCAATCTGCTAAGTTTTTTATAAGAGTAGTGCATGTACATCAGTGCAGTGGATATGAATTAACATGATATTCTACTCCCTGACCATAAGTAGATAGCTAGTTTCCATCCAATCTCTGCCTCCAAGTACCTACCAAAATCACTAAGCAGTTCCTGTGGAGCACCTGCATCTCCCTACACCAAAAATCAGTGTTAGATACCACAGCCAACCTCTCTGTTCAAGCAGATTGAGGACAGGCCAAAGAATTCCCTGGGCAGTGAAACTGAGCCAAGGCCCTGTTCCTACCTCAGGAGAAGAGAGCAGCTATCGAAGGGGAGCAGTCATGGACATCAGCCAACATCAGCCCTTCAAGGAAGAGAAGATTTTTTGCCACACTCACAGCAATTTAGGGAAGGTCAGGCTTTTCTGAAGGGGTCTTTGACTACAACCCCCAGCACCAAGCTCTGACTTCCTAGGTGCACAGCTCCCTCAGACCCACCTTAAAAGGGGGTAAGCTCCACCCAGCCCCTCATCCCAGAGCTAACCCTGAGCACCTGCTCCATGTGTCTCAGCACAGAGAGGCCTCTGCAGGAGCCATGGAAACAGATGCAGCAGGTGCTACCACACAGGCACTCACACAGCTGCATGTGCTCTGTGTGTGTGTTTGTTCGTGTGTTTTTTGGAGTGTGTACATGTGTGCTCATAGGTCTGTCCACATTTCCAGGACTTCTGCACCCACAGAAATGAATTTTTGCCTTCTAAGTAGCATTGCTTTCATTAAGAGGAGAATAGGAGGCTGTAGGAAACATAAATAGGAGGCAGATGTACCTGATAAACATGGATAAAGGAAAATCAGATTCATCGATGCTCCTTAGACTCTGCCTGTTACACTGACTTACTCGAGCAGAAGTTCTTCCCTCTCCTTTGGGTCTTTTGATGGCTCTGCATGGGCAGTACACATTGAGCAAAACTGTCTGCAATCAATATTATCTTTACTTCTCCTTTTATCCGCACAGATATGGATACACACAAAGAAACTGTCCAACAAGAGTATTTCACACCCTGCTCCTCTGGGCCTCACTCCTCTGTCGCATGTGTACCCACTGTCACCCCCAAAACCACACTGCAGCAACACAGCCCCTCCCAGGTCGCCTGGTGGTGTCCTCTGGGGCCCTGAAACACTCTGGTATGCCCAGAACCTGAACCCTAAGGCCAATGGTTGCATTTAGGATTCCTGGTTTTGCCAGGCCCAGATTCTTTTCCTGAATTCACCTCACTCAACTTTAACCAAATAGAAACAGAGACCATAGTTTGCACAAAAGATGAAGATACAGAAGGAGCTGCAGAAGATGCCATACAAAGACAGGAACGTTTAACCCACACTAACCAGTCCTGCTGTTCCTGAGGTCAAATGGAAAGACACCTTTGTAGTCATCCCCTAATACTGTGCTAATTGTGCTTTCCCAAATATCATAGAGGGCTGGGTAACTGCTTTGACAAGGCAGCAAAGGAAGCCTCACACGGGACACAATGTTTGTATGTAACAACTTGCTAATTTACTCTTTTCTCTTTCATGCTATATAAAAGGAGTAAACTGACTTAAAGGGGGTGGAGGGGAGTCATTACCACAGTTTCAACAAGAGGAAAATGAGTTTAATTGCATATGTTAGACCATGCTGGCACTCTCCATAAAGCCATTATCTTCCTTTTTAAGGTAAGTCTGTTCAAAGGATTCATCATTTTGGCTCATTTCATCCAAGAAGGTTCCTTTCTTCAGGAACCAGAGCAGAACACTACCCAAACTAGAAGTGAAGAGGATTCATGTAGCACAAAGGAAAGAGTTCTTTCCTCTGGCTGGGAATGACCTTGGACAAAGCCAGTAGGGCAAGTTCAGCTGTGAAGCTCCATCCCAGTTTCACAGATGATCCCTTAGCCCCAGATGAGCTGAAGCAAATGCCCAAATCCAACCTTCTCCCCAGATTTTTGGAGCGAGCCCTGGATATGAAGCCTGGGAGCTCTTCTGCCGGTCACTGCGTGCATGGTAGGAGCATTGTGAAAGCCAGTCTCCCCAGAGGGCGCTGTGCCTGTGCTCTCTGTCTGACACTGCACCTCCTCCAGGGCTGCCGTGGCGTTGGGACGGTAACTGCGGAGCCCTTTCGGAAATATCTGCCCCTCTGGGTTCTCCTTCCCGCTCACCCCGTGCGAGCCCCGCGGTCAAAGCCCCTCCTGCCGCCCCTCGGCCACCGGAGGGCAGCACGACATTCCCAGCCTTTCCTTATCTCCCTCAGGAATCCCTTCCATGGCGGTGCTGCCCCATGGAGCCCCAACGCATCCCTGCAGCGCAGGGCTCTGGGAAAAGCCGTCCTTGCTTTACACCAGGGCACGGCGGTGCCGCTTCCCTCACCGCTGGACCGTGCGCTTGGCTCTGGGACAGTGCAGAAGGAACTCTGCTGCGCTGACCTTTGCAGGGAGATCCACTGAGAAAACCTCTCTCTGTTTTGCCAGGGTGCTGTTTGTTTCCATGGAGCATTCCCAATCTCACAGGCTTATGGTATTTTGTGCTGCCATATGCTTTAACCAGCAACAATAGCAAGTCATCTAAACCCATGTTTTTAAAGCTCAGCATTCTTTAATGTGCACGTTTACGTAAAACCACAAATCTAAGTTAAGCAATTTTCACCCGAAAAGAACCGGCTGGTTCAAATTTCCTTGTTTTTTTCTACTTTATATTCTCCTGCTATCACCCCCCTATCATTTGGATAAATCCCCACCAGGCAGACCACGCCCTCACATCACCATTTGGAGCTCGATTTGCTTTTTGCACGTTCTCCCTGAGTGCTGTCAGTCAGGAGGGCACAGTGGCACTTCCCACATCCTCAGCAGCACTCCCTGTGCAGGATCTGGGAATGGCAGGCTCCACAGTCCCTCCACACACAGCCTGAAGTGCAGGCCAGTTTCCGTGGCGTGGGAGCCGCAGATCTGCAGGGACAGAACCCAAAACCAGATAAGCCCCACAGAGGTTTTGCCATCCCATCTTTTCTTTTTAAGCGACTGAACTGACAATGCATCATGTTAGCCCATCTCTCATTCACCTTCTCTAAGAAGTTCCCCTAATTTTGGTCCTTTCTTTCTCAGGAAACTCAGCCAGGAGCTGCAAGGATTGCTAGGGCTCTGGAGGCAGCTGTTAGCATTATGGCACTGTAATTCAAGGACTGAATTTCCAGGCTCATTCGGGGACCTGGTCCCTGTTGTGACCCCATCCACACCCACCCCACACTCCTGCATGGCATTTGGTACAGGGGAAAAGGGAAATTTTTCTGGCACTACCATAATCAATTGCTATGAGAACACCCTCCTAATAAAAACAATATGTTGTACAAGTTCCTTTTCCTATTAGGAGCCCTACAAGTCAAGCCCCACAACTAAATACTTGTACTGGAAATCTTCCAACCATGACTGGAAAAACACACTGACACGAAAGTTTATTTTATAAGACACCAGAGGGGTCACTTTCCAGATTAGGCCAGATTGAATTCTCCTCACATTTTGTGAAACTCTTCAGGAGATTTGTTGTGGCATTCCACAGTTCTCCAGGAAAAAAAAAAAAAAAAGGCAAAACATACTGTATAGAGGTTGCAGATGCAAGGGTTGAATACTTCTTTTTAGAAAATACCAACCTACAATAACAAATAATTTCGCTATTCACAAGAGAATCATTGAGTATTGCAAAACTTGATAATTACTGATTCATGACAGATTTAGGAAAAACATCATCTTAAGTAATCAGGTCAGGGCACTGCTGTTGACCACAGTGCTGGCAAAAGAAACAGTTTCTGTCTTCGTATCTTTCATCAAAGTTTAACATTTCACAGTATTTAGCTTTTAGCACTTCATTGGTCCAGACCAGTAAACAACTGATAGCTTGAGAAGTACAAGTTAAATTGTGAGCAAACATCTCTGGTTAGTATTATCGTGTAATTCACTTACACCAGTCACATACTTTTAAATTCAAGTCAGTAAAATGACTGAAGATCCCTGAAAGCTTTAATTTATGACTGCTGCTAATAAATTCACCAGATGATTAATCCCTTACATAGCCTGTCACCAAAGGTATGTTCTGTCACATTTTGCCAACTGGGAATAAAGATTTCTTTCAGATCTCAAGGTGGACAAAAAAACAAACCTACTTTTTTCATGAAGGAAATGTGTGTGATCTTCATTTCCTCCTGGAAAAGTCAAGAGTTTTCCTCTCATAAAGAATACAGCAAATAAATGCCCTTCACTTTCTTCCATGCCTCCGTGATATTCTTTGCCTGACAGTGGGAAATCATTCTGAAAAGCCAGCAGTGCAGTGAAAGAAGGTCTCCTGACTCCAAATGAAGCATTGTTGTAGCTTCTATTTCCCTTTCTAAGCCTCACACCAAAAAACCACAAAACCCTAAAAGTGAGAAACTGTTAATCCCCCTCAAGTAAGATCTGTTTTGCTGTGGAGAAAATGTGTCCTTAGCTCTTCAGCTAATGATGCTAAATCTGACTTCCACAACAAAGTGTGCCCTAGCACTTTAACCCCACTTGAAGCACCACAACTTGCTACTTCAGGCCTTCCCCACAGATACATCTCCTGCACTGTAGAAGGCTCTTACTGAATAATGACAGCCCTGTTGGAGATGAAAGTTCATTGAATGTAGAACCTGAGTCCTTCTCTCCAAAGAAATGCCACAGGCATAAGCTGTGATTTTCTACATGGAAGTATTTTTCATACACATTATGTGACTGTTAACTCTGATTCATTATTAGCTCTGAAGCAATGTTGTAAAACCCCTCACTCCTCTACTTTCAGAGGAACAGAGTTACATCTCCTCTTTCCTCTTTTTGTTTTTGGCTAATCTCCTTTTGAATCCATGTAACAAAGGGGACTGAAGGAAAGCATGGGAAAACATGGAAAGGCCCTTTTTAATAACTGCAGTGCTACAGTGTTGAGGCCAAGGCCACTTCCATCGTTTTTGTGCCGTCTCCTTTAAAGCAGGATTTACCAGCAACTTCACGACCTGTCCCCAAAGCCACATGCACAGTTACCCACAAAAATGTAACAGGCTCCCAACCCACTGCAGTTGGACCACACAGGTTTTGATGCATCTCCAGTGCAAGGCAGAGAAAGAATCTGACCCTTAGTCCTAAAGCAACAAGTGCCAAAAAAGCTATTTTACAATCACACAATCAAACAAACTACTTCACCAGACTCAATCCATCCATCTCGACATGTTTCCATGTGTCCACAGCTTCCTCACAGATACCAGTCAGGAGCTCCAGTAACAGGCAGAGATTTGTATATTAAAGGTCTTCCTGAAAGATTTACAAATTCCAGATACTTAATAACTGAGACAGATAATTAATAACTCAGCCACAATTTGCTGACAAAATGTTGAACCAAGGGCTCTCCTTTGATTTAAACACAGACAAGCTCAATCCATCCTGCTTTTCCTGCTCTAGTGTTTTCTTGCAGAGGTTGATCTTTTATGGTAAAAGCTCTATTAAGAGATCTGCATCTGAAAAATGAAGGATGAATGTCAGCAGAAGCGACCAAGCCCTCAAACTTTGACATATTCTAATTATTGCTTCTGGAAGTGAAAATTTCTACAGCCACAGTTTAAAGTGCTGTCAAACATTACAGTGAGAAAGGCACCTTTCTCCAAGAGTAAAGGAGCTGGGAATCAAACCCCTTTTCTCCAGAAAAGGAGATAAAAGGTGATAACTCCAGAGTCTGAAGCCAGTGGTCTGAAGCCTACCACTGAGTAGGATGCAGGGGAATACACTGCCCTCTTTGCACTGACACAGCCTTTCCCACGAGCCTCCTTCCCTTTGGTGCTTACTTGTAAAGGCGTGGCAAGACCCGAGGACAGAGCAGTGCTCCAGCTGCAAGCTGGTCTGCACCAAGTGCCCAGTGCCCTTGTGAGAGCACCTCCCTCCCCTTTGTCTTGGCATGTGCTCCGTGCAGCACCTGGCAGCCCTGGGAGCTGCAGGCTGCCCTGGAGCAGGGGCAGCAGCTCGGGTGCAGCTCTGCAGCCTCCAAGGAGGCACAGTTTAATATCCTAATCTCCAGAACTGTATTTACGACATGCAGCTGTGGTGCCAGAGAGGCCCATGGCCCCTTGCACACTGCGACTATTGTTGGCAAAACACAGCTCGGGGGTTCCTGGAGGGACAGAGGAGAGTCCCCTGAGCTGCACTGGCTGCTCTGCATCGGGCTGGAGAGGGGGACTGCGTTGTCTTTGTATCCATCACGGTATTCGGGGCCTTTAGCACTTCCCAATTAGAACAGCCCTTAAAGCACAGTAATGGCTGAATGAGCAGCAATGAGTTTGTCAGGGCTTGGGGCTTCCAGGGAACAAGAACTGGAACTGAGTAATTAAAAAAAGAATCCCCACGTTACATATCATTTAAAATGAATATATATTGCAAGTGATGTGTTAGTCTCTCACAGCAATGCCATGTCTGGCGTTGTTCTGCAGCCACTTCAAAAGGACATGACACCTCAGTGACTGGGAGATGTGGTGTTCCTGCCGCCTCACTCCCAGAGCCAAGCTCTTCCCTGATGTGGTTAAACTCCTACGGAGCATATTTTGGGAGCATGCAGGGTTAGGGACTGTTCTGTGCCAGCTTTCAGCCATATCATCTTCCAGCCTTTTCCAGAATTTTGATGCCTTTCAACCACATGTTATCTGCAAAGAGGGGTGAGAGCATAACCCCTTCAGAGAGGAAAATCCCCACTGGTATTTTACTTTTAATGTTCCAGGGAATTCAAATGCCCTGACATACATCCTGTACTATTAACATGCAGATATTAAGCAGAAAAATTGTGTCTCTGGACAATAATTAACTGGTTAACTGGGCAGGTTGTTTGCCAAGTTCACCCCCACACAATATAAATAAGAAATGCTCCTGTTTTTCTGGTATTAATGACTTTGTTCTCAAAAGAGAAAGAAAAAACCAGCAAACTCAGAGAGTTCAGAAGATGCTTACGGAACCAAATAATTGTTTAATATGCCTGCTGATGTCTAAAAAGCAGAACAGTCATTAGCAAGAGCTCTGTCCCACAGATCTGTTCCTCTAAGGTCTTTTCAGTGCAGCATTTCCAAGAGGTCTCAGTTTGGTGGTGCTGAAGGATCACAGCCCTGTCACACTCCATTCTGGGCCCACGAGGCTCTGCAGAAATAGCTTAAGGGTTTCAAACATCAGTGTTTGCCTTGGAAGTGCTTAGCACTTTCTGAAAATCAGGAATATTCTACATCCTCTTAAGAAGGCTTAAATTATTCATACTAATTCCAAAAATCTGAAGCTAAATACAATGCTGGAAAACTGCAAAACATCAAAGACAGGTGTATAAACACCTTGAACAGCTTGCTGGAGTTGAACTCCCAACTGGAAATCCATTCATATCAACTCACGCTGACCTTTCCAGAACTGACAGAGGAAGGGGAAATGGATTTCCTGCATGGAGGGAAGATAAAAAGAGGACACAGGGATTTTACTGGTGCACACTCACTCACTCACTCTTCTCTCTAAGACACAGACATTGCAGCAGGTGCAGCTCTGCCTGATTCCACATTCAGTTCAGCCCACAGCAGGCCCTGTCCCTGCTGCCTGAGCTCAGCCTCACACACAGCCATCCCAACCCCTGTTCCCTGAGCTCAGCCTCACACACAGCCATCCCAACCCCTGTTCCCTGAGCTCAGCCTCACACACAGCCATCCCAACCCCTGTTC
>JAWWMO010000121.1:3821693-3882065 GCA_035047845.1 Dendrocincla fuliginosa
CGTCCCCTCCCCTTGGTGCCGGCAGGGGGCGTGCTGCGGCCCGGCGGGACACGCGCTTCTATTTAGCACCGACCGGCACGCCGGCACACCGACCCGCCGACAGACAGACACACACACCCCGACCCACGGACGGACGGACAGAGCGGCACCGCGGGAAACACGGCGAGCGAGCGGCCGCCACCAGCGGAACCAGCGGCCGCCCGCAGCGGCACGGGCAGCGGCACCGCGGGCGGGACAGCGAGCGCACCGGGAGGGCACCGGCACCCAAGGCACCGGCACAGCGAGCGCGGCACAGCAGCGAGCGCGGCCCCGCCGCAGGTACGGGCGGGCCCGGCAGGTGCCCGGAGTGTCCCCGCTCCGCTCCGGGCGCCTCAAACAGCGCCGCTCGGAGGGGCAAACCCCCTGCGCTGCGGGCTGGAGCCCCTCTCCGGGGGTAAACCCCGCGCGGAGAAACCCCCGGGTGGAGAGAGCCCCGGGGTGGATAACCCCCCGGGCGGTTAAAGCCCCCAGTGGATAAACACCCGGGTGGTTAAAGCCCCGGGAGTGGATAAAGCCCTCGGGTGTTTAAACCCCCGGGGGGTGTTTAAAGCCCCCCGGGGGTGGATAAAGCCCCGGGTGGGAGCGCGGCCGAGCCCTCGCCCTGTCCCTGGGGCTGCCTCGCCCAGGTAGGGCCGGGGGGCGCGATCCCAGCCCGGTCCCACCGATGGAGACCGCGCAAAACATTCCTGCGTGGTTTGTCTCTCCTCTCTTTCAGCGTTCACGATGTTGACAGCTATGTGCTTGGCCGCGCTCGTTCTCGCTGCAGTGCACTCGCAGGAAACGGAGGAAACCATAACGTACACGGTAAGGTTTGATAGAGTCGGAGGTAATTACTGCTTTGCGGGGATTCCTTCCTAAATGACCCTTAGGAAAAACCGAGTCTCTTGCCAATGTATGGCGTGTGCTGCAGAGGTCGGTGAGTTCGCATGTTAACCATAAAATAAGCTGTTCCTGCACTGAAACACTGCTTAAATGTTGGAGCTGACAAGGTTGAGCACAACAGGCTTCAACTGCCTGTTCTGAAAAGTTTATCCACGTACTCAGCTTGATGGACTGAACAAAGTTATGACGTTTTAATACATTTTTAATCTATTTTCATATAGACGGGGTCCCTAGGACCTTCATTTGAAATATATGGAATTTGACAGATAATTAGGTTGAACATTCTTTTGTGTTTTCTTATGGATATTTCAAGCTGGTTTTAACAAAATGTAAGCACTTCCAAATTTGGGGCTCTTAATGAAGCATCCGAGTCCTGCAGGGATCACGGGACTGTTCATTTCTGAGCTGCTTTTGAGCAGCAGTTTTGCATGGCTTGATCAAATTGTAAAGAATACTGGAAATTGGTTCTGCTTGCAACCAAGTGCCAGGGTAGGAGATGTAAAGGCCTGCCTTTTTTAAGGTTTTCTTTTAAATCTGCTCATGTTCAGCCTTTGGAAGGAGTGGCAATTACTTTGGCTTGGGCTGGGGAAAAACCCACATTTTCACATCTGATTACAGCTGTAATCCCTGCAACTTGCTTCATATGGGTGGACCTCTGGATATGTGCACAGACATCAGCAATGCCACACAAGCAGAAAATTCTGCACACATGCAAAAAGTTAGAGAACCACAGCCAAAGCCTGAGATTGGGACTTAGACAAGTAATCCCACTGAAGTCAGTGGGATGGCTCGAGCAAGTAAATATTGCAGAGTTGGACCTTCTGGTAGAAGTCGGGGCTTAAAGAAGCCTCAAGTGAGCATCAGGAAGTCAGTCATAAAATACTTTAACACTGGGCTTTAGAAGCATTTGGGTTTTGAAGTCTTGGAGTATTTTTATTTAGAGGCTTCTGTGATTTACTTTTTTCAAGTCCCTATGTATAAGTGGAAACTGAAGATTGAAGCACCTTTGAAAAATGCAGATTAATTAGGGATACCTTCTCCTTCTTTTCTGCATTTATTATATGTTTTTTCTTTAAAATGAAGTAGCACTTTTTGCTAAGCCTACATAATTCTGGTTATAGCAATTGAAAGTTTTTAGCATGTCTATGTAACTTGGGTACCTATACTCTATTTCCAAAGAGTTCTTAGCATTTAGGTGCTTCAATGATCCTCAGACCCCAATCATAAGAAATGAAACAAAAACCCCCTTAGCTTTGGGAGCTTTTACTCTTAAGATGCTACTGTTTCTCATGCAAACATTGTATTCATTTAGGGCCAAATCCTTAGCTATTGTAAAAGTGCCTTGGGCAGCAGTAATACATGGACTTGGCTCCTTGCAGTTAAACAGACAGTACTTCTGTTGTGCATTAACAGGAATTGGGTGATTCAGTAAATGCATGAATTAGCTGTTTTCCTTTGGGTCCTGGTTTTCATAGCTACAGTAACTTTGGTGTTGTCAACTCAGCATGTAGTCATTCCTTTAGGGAATGTCCACTTACCCCTCTGGGAGCAAAAGCCTTCAGAGTTACGGCTCGCTGCCAAGTCGCTGCTGTCACCTGCGAGGCAAGAAAACATTTTCAGTCCCACTGCTGAGTCAGTAACAAGTATATAGCTAGTTCAAAATAACTAGAGGATAGGAAGTGGAACAAGTGGATCTTGGCATCAGGAGGTCAAGTTTGTCACTTGTAAGTCCCTGAGCAGCAGAGGAGAAGCAACAAGATTGAGCTTGCTTGGCTGTGACTAATTACATTAGCCGACTCAATTCTTTTGTTGTATGGGGCCATTAAACTAATACCCTGAGCAGCACGGGATGCACCTACACAGCACAGCCCCCTTGATTCATTGATACTGTAATATTGCAAATGTTTCTGCTGCAGCTGGTAGTGCTGGGGTACTTTGCTAATCAGTTGCTGTAGCTGCGACCTGTGATTAAAATATCTTCAGCTCTAAACAGTTCACTGGTTTTGGGCAGAGGAATAACGAAGGTGCAGGGCAGAATATTTAAAATTACTGCTGAACTTGCTAGTCTGCGTTCACATGAATAGTTGCTGAGTCTAGTCTTGTTTGAGTTTTGCAAAGTCTTGTATAAATAAGTAGTCCTGCTGTTATAAACTCTAACCATTTATTGTGTGTCTCACGATATAAATTGTCCTTCCTAGACTGCACTTCCTGGAGTCATGTGATTAAACAGCATGTGAATGAATTTCCAGCTGTCATGGGATCCTTCCCCATGGCTAGAGTGCTAATGCAAGAGAGGATGAAGTCCACACAGTCCCCTTAGCTGCCCGGGCAAACAGGCCCTGGGAATGAACCATGTTCACGTGTTGGAAGGCAGTGAACAAGGCCAAAATTCAGAGAATCTGGCTGCTTTTTCATAAGAAGATTTTGATACTGGTTGGCTGAGTCAAGCCAAAGGACAGATGCTTTAAAACAGGGTATAGGAACAAGGCCTGGAGAAAGTGATGCTTTCTCACTTTGTTCCCCAGCCCCAATAAAACCTGTCTACTCACAAAAAAATGATACCTTGCAGACTTCCCCGTATATTACAGAGCATTCCAAACTGGAAGTGACCCAAGCTTGCTGTTCATACAAAACAGTGCTGTACCAATAGCTATTACCCATAGCCATTTTTCTGGCTTACCAGGGGTGCAAACACTGCGTTTCCCTCAGCGTCAAACTCCGAGTTCACTGAATGCATGTGGTTATTTTTCCAAACCTTGAAATCCCAAGTAGCCTAATTAACTTATTTTCTTTTCTCTGCAGCAATGCACAGATGGCTATGAGTGGGATCCTGTTAGGCAGCGGTGCAAAGGTACAGTGAGCGATTCTCAGAGGCAGACTTGCCACTGGTGGTGTTGAAGCACTGTCGTCGCACCCCCTGCTCCGGGCAGGGAGGTGCATGCGCACGTCTGGTCGTGTTGTTTGTATTAATGGCTGTTGCAGGAGGTTCGGCTGTTAAAAGCATGACTTGTGTTGTTGCTAACCACAGATATTGATGAATGTGAAATAGTCCCAGATGCATGTAAAGGTGGGATGAAATGTGTTAACCACTATGGAGGATACCTCTGTCTACCCAGAACGGCGCAAATTATTGTAAATGAGCGAGAAGAAGCAGCAGCCGAATCCACCAGCGGGCGGAACAACGTCATCCGCCGGACCCCGGCCGACCCCCAGCGCGCCCCTCCAAACCCGACCCACCAAATCCAGTGTGCAGCTGGGTACGAGCAGAGCGACCACAACGTGTGCCAAGGTAAGCCAGAGCCCTCTCTTGTACTCTTGTGGCATAATCACGGTGGAGGGGACAACAGTCTGTTGCCTGAGCAGTGACAGCCTCGCATCTCGCGTTGACTAGGAGGGATTGTTGCTCCGTTAAACTGGACACGGACACGCTTAAGATATGTAAATAAATTACAGGCATGTTGTTGTTCAAGGTCCAGAATATGCAGTTTGTTGCAGCCTTACAGTGTGTTCCGTCTCTTTGGAATGAATTCTGTTGTCTGTAGCTCCTTAAAGAACAGTTAAGGCAACTCCAGTCAGGCGTTCTGTGCTGTACCAGGTATGCCAAGGAGAGGCAGCGCTGTGAAAAGAGGGCGCCATACAGCATGCCATGAACAGTTCCTAGAGGTTTGCAGAACTCTGTGTTGGTCAGCAAGTGAATGCTGAATGGAACAAAAAATAACCCCTGCCTGAACTTCTGCTTAGAGCAGACTGCAGTGCAGGAGGGTCCAGTGCTTTTATGATGGATAAGGGATATTGCTCCGGTGGTAGGAACCAAACATCTGAACAGCTTGTGCTCTTCTGATCCCTGTGGAAGGAGCTGCAGGCAGACCCTGCCAGGTTACTTCCAGTCATAGCCTGGCCACTCTTTGAAACTATGGCAATGAAGAGCTTTCATCTGAGTGTACATACACCACACACAGTGCCAAAATTCTCAGGGCATTAGCAATGGTAATTGTATGCATTCAGGAACCAGACTCACAAGCGCTACTGTAAACTAAGACTCCTTCATTTATTATTTCATATAAATAGTTTACTCTTCTACTTGCTGAAGTAACAAATGTTTCGTCCACTGTTTTGTTTTCTTTCATAGAAATATATTCTACTCCTTGCTCACAAACTTGCCTCTCGAGCACGTTAGTGGGATGCCCCTGAAAACAGAGGGCAGAACGTGACCCCGTGGTTCATCTTTTCCACTTTGTGGCCTCTAACAGTATAATCACATAAAATAGTACTTGAGTGACTATAATCAGGGCAAGCTGTAATATGCAGTGGTAGTTTCCTTCTCCCTGGTATCCTGTACGCAGAACATTATTTATCACTAGTAAGTAAATTCCCTGTCATTCTGAAGCACAGTAATCATCGTGGATAAGTTATTTTTGTAGGCAAAGCCTCAGAATTGCATTTTTGGCTTATCTGCTCATGTTCAATAGTTTCTGTCACTCTAATTTGAGAATGTCAAGTACAGAACCTACTGCAGGAGGTCAGTGCCATGATCCCCTCAAGCCCTGGGCATTCACTTGGGGTTACCAAGAGAAAAATCAATACCAAGGATGGAAAATTACTTTTTTTTTCCTTAGTTTAGCTTGGCAAAGTAGCAGCAGAACCAGCAGCAGAACTCCTGGGTTGGTCTGGCACTCCTTCCCTCAGGTGATGCTCCTGGCAGTCATTCTCCCTGATGAATCACAATAAACTGCTCCAACTTCAGCACATAACATTTGCGTTTGATAAAAAAATGCAAGTAATGCTAGAAGACTTCCAAACCTGACCACGCCTTTTGCTACTCTGGCTGTAGGTGTATGAATGTGGGAGAGAGTAGGGAAGTTGAAGTTGGTAGTAGGACCAATACCTTGTATTCCAGATAAAGGCTGGGAGTTAAGAGACCAGCAACTGGTTGAGGTTTCTGTTTTGGTGAGAAGAGTGGTGGTGGTATGTTACCATGACTTTACTCCATGCTGAGCTTCCTGAAACTTGCAACTAAATATTTCTGTTCAATTCCCAATCTCTGGTTAATTTATAACAACAAGTAACTGTTGTTATAGTACCAGAACGTTGCAAGGCAGGCACACAAACTATGGTGAAATCTTGGGCTTGACTGAATCAAGGGTTTTGCTACTAATTTCCTCATGCCAGAATTTCCATCTAAATGCAGAAAGCATGGAAATATTAGTGCTTAAAAGCTGAAATGTATTGTACTGAATGAATTCCAGCTGGAAAAGGGGTAGTGGACAGTGTGTTTGAAAGAAAGGATAAAAGACTTTTGGAGCACTTAAAGCATGCATTCAACTTCATGATCTTCATGCTTTTCACTGCTGAAAATATCTTATAAAAGATAATCTTGATCAGCAATGGTCCCACTGCGGATTTATTTAATCATGGTTAAAAGACTTTGCTATGATAACTGCTCGGGGCTCCCAGGGAGTGTAACTTACAGATATAGTCACACTTAAGCTTGTTTTATTGTTTAGTAAATCAAATATGAAGTCCAGCTCCTTCTAATTGTTTGCAGATGTATGACATTTTCCTTCCAGTCCAGCAGCACTAAGTATTTTATAACCAATGTGAAAGTGTGGAGACCTCTGGTTAAAACAACAACATGCTCTGAGGAGCTGAATTACTGACATCATGCTGGAGTGTGAGGGGCCTTCTGTTTTAACACAAGTGTCCACTCCCTTTTTAGACACGGAATGGTGGGGGTATCACAGGCCAAACACACTCCTGGGCTTGGAAAAAATATATATAAATGCACTGGTCCTGTTTCTGAGGTGCTGATATACAGAATTTCCAGAACTGTTAGTGATAAGAAACATGTATAACCATGTGGACTTTAAAGGTGAAGGTAGTAAAAATTTCCTGGGAAATTCTTAAGGGAGTGCCAGGAGCCCCCAGAATGATGCAAAGGTGAGGGGAGGTTATTCTGGAGGGAGATCTCTCATGTGGGAATTGTACAGAGCTCTGAGTGTTGTACTTCAACTTAAACACTTGTAGTGTACCTTCAATTCTGAGGTTATGACCTGAACTAATCCCCCCTGTCCCCATCCTGGTATAACCAGTTGCCACTTCACCATCACTCCTAATTTGGCCATTAAGGTTAATTCCCATATGGGGCACAGGAAGCCACCTGGATGGCCAGACCTGCCCCTGTCAGGGTATCAGTGAAATTGGGAAGAGCAAAAAACAGAGTAAGGAATAAGTTTAAGCAAATTACTGAGTAAACTAATGTTCACAGACACTTCTTGCCTGATAAAAACCATAAATAGCTGCCCTCTGTGCCTCATACAAGACTGAGTTGTGTCTTACTGTGTTGTTGGGCTCTCTGTGGTTTAAGTCTGCTCCTATTGAAGTCAAAAGAAAATCACCCAATTAATTCAATTTTGTCAACCCTAGTCTGCAAGAACATAGCTGGCCTTTCCTAGAATGTTAATGACACTTGAATGAAAAAAGGGGACCAAACAAAGGTACCAAATAACCTGTAAACTTGAGAAGGGAACAGAACTTATTTTTCTTGCCTTCCTGTCCTGCTGGCAATACAAGCAATAAAGTAAGAAGGCTTTTTTGCTCCTCAGCTAGGTTAGCTTTTGAAATTTCTCCAATCTACTTATAACTCTTTGTGCCACTGCAGATGTGAAGTACAGGAGGGAGACACTGTAATACAAGAGATCAGTGCTTTCTTAGAGGGGAGAGAGACACCTTTTCCCAAGGAGCTCTGCCTAGACTTGGTGGGTCTTGGTTGCCTTTTTTCTTCTCTAGGGGAGGAGCAAAGGAATTGATTTGTTTTCTGTGCTGTGGTTATTCTTCCCCTGCAAAATCATTTCAGGGATCCCTTCCTTGTAAGTCTCAGGGAAATTTTTGTTAAGTTTTCTGGTTCTTTTCAGAGTAACTTACCATACTCAAGCTATGCTTTTAATTCAAGAAGTTAATCAAGTGTGAATAAATCAAATAAGCCTAAATTTTGCATCTCTAGAGTCCTTTGTTCTGTTAAGGAGGGAGGGCCAAGGAGGAGCAGCTCATGAGGTTGTTTTTCATAGAGAAATCACTTTATATTGAATATACATACATATCTATGTATGCCAGGGCTGTGCAAGTGGCACACACAGGACATAAGAGGTGAGGAGTGCAGGTGCCTTGGCTGTGCCTCACATTTTGGCTGGGCACACAAGGCCCCCCTGCAGTGCAGCTTCTAATGAGCTGCCCTGCTCTGCTTTGATTGCCTCCCAGAGCGGCCCTGGAACATCCAGCTCAGAGGGCACCTAACCCCAAGTGCACAGCAGGAGGGCATTTAATGTGCCCCAACCACTAACGAGCATTCCAGGCTTCAGCACCAAACTCAGGGCAGCCCAGTGACCCTCAGGAGGGCGTGGACTGGCACTGTGGAGCCTCTGCACCAAGGTCTGGGTGGCTCCTAAGAGCTTAAGTTATTTGCTAATACAGAACCTAAAATACAGCGATAATAATTTCTTAGGATGAGCTCAGGAATGTTTTGCACCACCCCAAGTTTTCCCCACTCTTGTCCGTAAAGAGTAATTTAAAAAAATGCCTCAGGACTACTTTGGAAAGAGTCTGAGGTGTGACAAGTTTAGTGCCAGTGTTGTTCCTCTGGGGGAAAGACTATTTACAAGGACATGTAGTGAGAGGACAGGGGGAAAATGGGTTTAAATTGAAACAGAGTAGGTTTAGACTAGATATTAGGAAAACACTCTTCCCTATGAGGGTGGGCCCAGGGGGCCCAGGGAAGCTGTGGCTGCCCCATCCCTGGAAGTGTCCAAGGCCAGGTTGGAGGGCTAGTGGAAGGTGTCCCTGCCCATGGCAGGGAGTGGAACAAAATGATCCTCAAGGTCCCCTTCCATCCCAAGCCATTTTTTGAACACCACCAGACCTGTTTAGTTTGAGGATGGGGTGAGGAAAGCGGCTGTGGAAGGAAAAGTAAGGCCTAGCTACCTGGTTTGGGGTGCCGTTAGTTCATCCAAGTGCCAACTCAGTTCACATGGCCACAAGTTTGCTGCAGGACTTCAGCAAGTGGGGAGCACTTGCTGCCAGCAGCACCACCCCAAGAGACTGACCTGGTCCCATGTGCCACTTGAATGCCAATCACTTGGACAAGCCATGAGAATTCTACAGTCTAAGGGAATCCACAGAAGGACACACACTGACACTTTCACAGCTCTTTATCCCTACTGTTCATAGATGCCAATTAATTTCTTGTACCTTTGGATACATCATGCAAAGATCACTTCTCACCAGGCCATCCTGAACCAACTGTTCAAGCTGTTAATCTGTGAAACTGCTGCATTTTGCTGCAAAGAGCATCTCTTTAGTAGCCTTGAGGGCCCAGAGGGGAGCTCACAACAAAACATCTTGTTTTGAGGGCCTGGTTTGGGGCATTTTGGAAGTCTGGCTGCTCTGAATCATCTTCCCATCTGTGCTATTTGCACAGCTGTGAGTGTCATGTCAAGACCTTGGATAGATACTCTCTGTTGTGCCTGACCATTGTGCTGTGAGCATCCATCACAAGCACAAATACATGCAGCTGCCTTGCTTCCTTTAGCTGGGTGCTGCTGTCCCATTGCCCTGCCCCTGCAGGAACATGCTCCGTGTGCTGCAGCTTAGGAGAGCTCCCTCCCCTTTGCTCATGGTGCTGAGCGTCCTGGAGGCAAGCAGGCCTCCCAAAGCTGTGTTTACCTGAGCTCCTGGGCTGGGACTGTGCAGGCAGGCCCCAGCCTCCCGGCTTCAGGGAACTCTTTAGCAGTTCTCATGGCTGCCCGTTCCAGGAAAATGGCCCTGTACAGTAGTCACACTGACTGTCATCCTCGAGGCTTTCATTTGTTGACTTTAAAGCCTGTTTCCTTAGTAGCTCTGAGGAGGTTCATGTTTTGACAGACAAAACATTGCAAATGGATTCGGAAGGCACATGGCCTGAAGAAGGTCCAAGCCATCTGTCCTCCTTCAAAATTCCACTCTCTAAGCTGGAGGTCCTTTCTGCAGTGCAATCAGGAATAACACAGATAGCAAAGGGGAGGAATGTGCTAATGCCTGATCCTGACTTGGCTTCCCAGTGGACATTAAAAGGCTTAGAGCATTTCCTCCTCTCTTTGAGGAGCTCCTGTACCTGTGGCAAACTCAGACGAAGCATCCTGCGAGTCAGGAAGCCAAGCAACACTTGGGAGCTGTCCTTCAGTAGCATCAGAGAGCAGACACAGTGACTTGTGGGGCATGGGATGGATTCGATCCCCGTGCCTAATGCATCTCATAGCTTTGCAGTGGTGCAGCAGTTATTAGCACCCCGCTTGGATAATTCTAGTGGGTTTTGTCAAAGGGAAGTTTGCCACATACCTGTCAAAATTTAGTTGCCTCTATCCGTGAGATTGGAAGATCTGACCTTGGCTTGTAAGATCTCTTCTCTCTGCATGTGACAGGAATATATGGGAAAAGCAATTAGCCATACAGAGTTGATGGATAGAAAGGAGGAAATTTCACAGAAATCATACCTGTTTTCACCTTTATTTTGCTAAGTTCTGAGCAAAAAGAAAATAACAGTTTGGGGAGAAAGCTATTTGCCAAAATTTAAACTGCAAAACCATCCTAACCACACAAGAATCCTGCTTGTTTCTTCTTTCATCTACATTTGAACTTTACTGAAAATACAAGAGGGATTTGTAAATTACAGAGCCCTGAAATATTTTAGCACACATGTAGTTATTACAAAATACCTTTTATGCTCATCCACATTTGTATTTTAGTTGTTCATGTGAAACCCTGTTAAAAATTGGTTCTATTGCAAGTGCAGTAGGAAAATGTTTGAACTCTGTTAGGCAGAATTTTATGGTAAAACCTGTAGCCCTGAAGCTGAAAGACAAGTCTAAGAAAACATGTGTTATACAGACTTTGTGAGTTACAGTGCTAAGAAAAAGTTCTTCAGGACCAGAAATGAATTAATTAGACTTTTTCTGGCATAAGGTATCCCAAGCTCTTAGTTAAGCATTTTTAAAATTAGATATAAGTAGACTCTTTGTCTAATAATAAAAGGACATATAATTTTTAAAATTAGATATAAGTAGACCCTTGTCTGTTGCTGTTACTGAATACCTAAAATAAGTAACTCCACCTATCTGAAAAATGCCCCATATCTGTTCTGCAATTAAAAGGTGGGGGAGTGGGTGTTGTTTGGGGTTTTTTTAATTAAAATTCTTCCATGGAATGACAAAGGATTCAGTGTCTGAAGGTGTATCCCCTGGGAAGAGATGTTTGCTTTGGGAAGCTCTGAATCTGCTATATTTAAACTCCTGATTCAAGACAGAGGACCTATCTGGGCATCAGTTAAGCCTGTTCCAGTCAGTCCTGAAAGGGAGAAGATGCTGCTGGGCTTTCCTCTCCAGGCCGAGTTCAATGTGAAGGACCCAGGGGATGATTAAAGCAAATCTGACACTGCACTCCAGCGATGTTCCCTGTGGGTCCCCGAGTGCAGACAGAGTTGTTCCAGGGGTTTTGCATCCACGGGCCTGGGATCTGTGTCAGCAGGGACCTGCTCACAACCTGGGCAGTCAAACCACTTCAATGCCATGTTGCATGTAACCACAGGGAACACTTGGGCAAGTCACAGTGCTGTGTGAAACGGGGGCCTGTGGCAGTATCTGACTTTGGGGTTTCAAGAGTTCAGATTCACAACAGTCAAAGAAGTCCAAGGGGAAAACAAAGATATCTTACGGGATGAAAAAAGTACCATGATTCTAGAAAAACAGTAAGAGACAATCAATTCCTGCAGATCTCATAACAGGAGTAATTAAAAACCAACTCCTTATCAATACTGTAGCAGCTGCCTGTTGCCAGAATTAGTTGGGACTGGGGAATGCAAGGACTTTGGACAGGTAACCATTTTCTGTGTGGTTTTCGAGAGGTTGTCAACAAGGGAACATTTAATAACAGACTTGCATGGAGGAAAGGAATAAGTTTCTGCTCACCTTGCCATGCTTTAAGTATGATTTTAGGTGACTTGGCCTATCTTATGAAACTCTTTTGATCAGAAAGATGGGAGAGGCAATCCCTTTCTTGTCTAAACTTACTCTGGAGAATTTTGAGTGTCTGGGCTCCATTAAGAAATAGGTGGGATTAAATGCATGTCTAGAAGCCACAAATACAGTCAGTATTTGGAGAAAGTTCATCTAAGTTGATACATGCAGCATCATTTCAAGAAACACATATCTTGGTCGAGTGCCTTAAAAGGAGTAACCGAGTTCTACATCGACTTTGAAACAGTTTTGTTTTGCTACTGCCACTTGCATCTTGTAGTATTTTTTATATCTTGTAGTATTTAAAGCACTTTGATAGATTAATTTGTTCTCAAGGGACTTTCTCACCAGGAGCAAGTTCTGCACAGGACTCTGAGATGATAAAGGTGAACCGGGTCAAACAAGGTATTGCCTGTCATGCCTGGGGAGAGGGAAAAGCAGGAATATTTCCATGGCAGTGAGCACAAAGGAGTAAGTGGGGCTGTGGAGCCCCCACAGGCTGGGGGTGAGACCCCACTTCATTCCTCCCTTAAGTTCTGAGAGCACAAGCAGATAAGAATTACAGGCTTCAGTCAACACCAGTGTCCAGGCTGAGCACCTCCTGCTCAGGGTTTGTGGGGTTTGCAGAATCAGGAGAACAGGAGAGCTCAAGCAAGCCTGAGGTGGGAGACAGCTATAACCTTATTTATAACCATGCTCCTGTTATCATTTGTGCAGGGAAGGTTGGGTGCAGGAAACAAACCCACCCTTGTTCCCCGTTGTAAACACCGACCATTATTTAAACAATCCAGAAAATCCAGTCAGTATGTGGAAAACGATGATCTTGGGGAGGGGGCTGCTTTTTGTGCCTGTGTGCGTTCCCAGACAAAGCATTCCTCTATCAGGAAATGTGGCTCTATAAGTTATGAGAGGGAAAATCCCCCCTTTCTAGAAGGTTATTTTTATGAAAAGGTTGCGTGGCTCTGTATTCAAACCAAAACATTCTCTCCATCCTGACTGCATTCCAGTTCCAGCATCCCCTGTTCGGAGATCCTCTCCCTCACTCTGGATGCAGATTTATAAGGCTCCAGGCACCTTTGAAATAAATTGAAAGCACAGCCATGTCGTGGAGCCAAAACCCCACACCAGCCAAGGAGATCCACCCAGCAACACCCTCGAACACCCTCAGCTCTTCCCCAAGCACAGCTTTAGAGCACTAGTCTTGATCTTGTCTCTGCTTTCTCCACCCTCCAAAGCTTCCTGGGGGATTCCCCAGCCCGCAGAGAAGCCGGAGCCGTGCGAGGGCTGTCCAGGATGCAGGAACACTTCACTTCCCTCACTTTCTCACCCAGCAACATGCTCTTTGCAGTGCTGCTAATCCCAGGGCAAAGGGAATTCTGCAAAACGGGAGCAGCTCCCGAGAAAGCCAGTTTGGGAGTGAGGAGAGGTTTTAAGGACAGGGAAAAGGGAGAAATGTGGCCAATCCATACAGAAATAATGAGGGGGTGGAGAAGGCAGGTTTGCAACTGCTGTTTCCTTCTTTGAAACACACAGTTCCAGTCTCCATTTATGATGCTGAAAGGTGGTACAGCTGGGGGAGCCCAGGAAAGGAAATGCTTCCTGAATTTCCTGCCATGGGGCAGGAGTGAGGCCAACAGGATTAAAGAAAGGTCTGGACATTCCATACAGTGAGCCCAGAAGTTAAAAACCAGCACCTTCTGAAAGGGTTAACAAAGCCAACTTCTGCTGAAGGCAGTCTGTAATTCTTACACAAGGTCAGGAGGAGGTTAATTGTTGACTGGTGATATCTGTAACTTTGTGAGGCATCTCATTTTGAGAAGGCACGGCCTGTTAAGTTTTCCATCTTCCTGGACGTGGTGACTGTCACCTGTGGACTGAGCATAAGGCAGTTCCCCAGAGCTCTGACTGACCAGGCTGGTGCACAGCAGATGTTCAGTACCACAAGAGAACCACTCCTTGCCTGCAGCCTGCACGAGGTTGACACTTCCTTAGGGGGACAGCACAAATCAGGGCAGTTTTGTTAAGAACTAAAACCATTGGGAAATCAGGAAAGAGTTTCTATAACTGTGCCAAAGTGATGTACAAATAATCTGATTATTAGCTGTCAAATGCAACAATACGTTTCTATAGCAAAAAGAAATCAGGTTTTAATCTCAGAAGATTTTCATCCTAGGAATCATGGTTTGTTATTGTGGGGCAGAGCAGGGAATACTGAAATGCAGTGACATTTTGTACTGGCAAAGCTTCCAGGGGCCTTAAAATGCTCCATTCTCCTGGACAGCACGTGCACCGAGAAGGAACTGCCCTGCTCTGGACACAGCTTAAGGAGCACATCCTTCCCAGCCCACTCTGGCTGTGCTCAGTGGTGCATTTGGGACAAAAGCAGCAGCACTTTCTGGGATTCTTTACATTTGATTCCCTGGTTCAGTGTCTGTCACGTCCAAGGGAGCCAAGAAGTGGCCTCAGCACGTGCTGGCTCGTGGCTCCATCCACACACACACACATCCCCCTCATGTGTGACCATGGCCCAGCCAGAGCCAGCGACCCAAAGTGCTGAAACACATGAAAAACAGCAAAAAGGGGGCATTAGAAAGCCAGCTTTTTTCCATTTGGCTGTAACATTGCAAGCGGGACAGCCCTGGGATGTGGCTGGCTGGGCTGGAGAGCATCTTTGCAGAAGATGTCCCAGGCACTGCAGCTTTATGGCCCAGAGTTACAGCACTGCCTCTGTCACACACATCCAGCTTCAAGACAGCATTACTGTCCCGCTGGGAGGCACTTGGGATGGGCTGCAGAGACAACAGCCCTTACAAACTGCTATGAGAACATGCAGGTTTTTCCATTCCTATCATTTGGGCTTCATTTGAAAAATTAAATGCTTATGTGCCCCTGTTAACTATTCTTAGCACTAATTTCACAGTTTAAGCCCAGAGATGACCACATGGCTTCCTTACAGTTCTTTTTCTCTTAGTTCCCAGCTGGGCTGAACTTATTTACTTCACTGCTTGGGTTGCAGTAAGAAAAACAATCTTTTTGTTTTAATCAGAAACCTCTGTTTTACTTATTAAACTAGTTAGGATTATTCACTATTATGTATGGTGCCACTCACCCATGAGTTCCTCTGTGGAAGGTACCAAATGCACATTTCCAGTGAAAAGCTTCACCTGAGCAAACCTTCCATGTTTATCCTTCTAAACACTGGGCTTGCATTCCTTCTTAATTTGCTTCAACAAGATTAAAAAACACACCATCTTGGGTTTCACTTGCTATTTCTTCAGGTACTTTTCAGAACCAAAGTTTTTATAAAACTCTGCTGTATTTATATTAAAATATGGTTTGTTTTCTTACAAAAGGTGAGGGTGAGGAAGTGTTTTCCATAAGGGAAAGTAACACAACTCTGGGCAGCCCTGGCTTTGAAAGAAAACATTTTCCTGGAGAGAGACTAACTAGTAGAGAAGCTGAATGTCATTCCCAACCTCCCATGACCCAACTCTTGCCACAAGTGAAATAAAACTAAAAATTAATATATATATATATATATCAATGTGTATCCAAAAACAAAGAAAAGAGTGAAATAATGTTAATCCTTTGAGGTGCCATATTAAGGCATGTTTAGCTGCATTCCAGCAGTTAGAGCACGGGTGGATCCCAGCAATTTCACTGACACCTCTGCCTCAGTTTACCTTGCCCCGAATGAGCCCTTCAGCTCCTTGCTGGGAACTTGGATTTTCAAAGCCCTCACAAAGACCTTGCCAGAGCAGGCCTGCAATGCCAGGCACAGGCTGATCCCACTCATGGGTGGGTAGGAAATGCTGGAGACTTTGGGAGGAGCCTTGATGGGAAGGAATTGGCTGTTTGCTCAGCTTGCTGGGTTTCTCAGTGTCAGATCCTGCTGCTGCCCCTTTCAGATACTCTTCACACAGTTCTTATTTCTGTTGAATTCCTTATTCTCTCTCTTCTTTCCTTGAACCAGGGACAAGTGCCAGACCTGCCTGCAAACAGCAGTTCACACTGTGATCCTGGAGAAATTACTGTACAATTAGCAACAGCAGTTTCAAAATGGTAATGAAATCAAGCTGCTCCTTCAGGAAAGCAGATCCTTTACATTTTGTGATTTATGGTGGCTCTGAACAGGCCTGGGACCAGTTTACAGTGCCAGATGAGACCACATTGTCACTGTTACTCACTAGATACTTCAGGCCACTTTTATAGGCAGTGATGTCTGGTTTGGCTAAAATAATCAGCTCAGTATCCTCTCTAAAATCTTAACCCTTCTAGAGGTGGAATTTCAAAATTATTAACGATCTGCAAACCAAGTAAGTTTTCTTCCTTGTGAGGAACAGACTTGGCTGGTTTGGAACAGAGTTACACGTAGCTCTGCATCCACAGAGATCTTTCCATGGACTTCCCAGATTCCCTTGTGGCTCCAGGGGCTTTGCTCTCCACTACTGGACATTCCAGGCAAACACATGTACGTGGAGTAAGTGTGAAGCCCTATGGGGCGAATAAAAATTCCTGCACAAGCAACAGGAATCATAAATCAAGCCCAAGAGCTTTAGGTCAATATGAAGAATTAACCTATTTACTGAACCTTCTGTAGATAAGAGATCATTGTTCTTTGCTTTGAAAAGATTTTTGTTTTTCATATGTACTTAGCCTCACTTATCTATTATGCTTTGCTTCCTTTTTATTTTCCTTTCATTGAAAATGAGACCTAACTCCTTAAAAGTCATTTGGACATGATCCTAAAGCACACTAAACACTTCCCAGTCCTTCTGAAAATAATAGGATACAAGACCTTGCATGACTTGGTTTTCATTTCTGGGAGGTGTTTTGGAACCTCTGCAGTCAGTTCGGGAGGTCCTGGGGGGTTATTGGCTGAGACACTGTATTGCTCTGCCTTCACGTTGATCTTTCTGCCTGTCCATGAAATCTCCAAGGCAAACTAATAGTCTCTTAGATCCCAAGTAAGTTTAGATACACATCTTGCTACAGAGGATGCCCAATTAGCTGCTAAAAACCAATCTTGACCTTGCTCTTCCAGTGTTTTGCATATCTACTGGTAGCATTAATTAGACCCAGCCTCTAACCAAGGGAGTTGGTTAGAAACTACATACAAACGTTTTTAAGCTACTTAAGCCTGCATGTTTACAGTCTGTTAAAAACTTCCCCTCCTCTTCAGTAGTCCCTGTCTGGAAATCTTGTCTTTTGAAAAAAATATTAAAAAACCCCAACTCCTTCCAGGCCACAAATTCCATGAGCTGGTTCCTGCTGTCCTGTGAAATCCCTCACTCCCTTCTATCTGTCTGGTGGCTGCTTGAACGTGGTCCTGTGCCTTTGGAT
The DNA here is from genome assembly GCA_035047845.1 of Dendrocincla fuliginosa. NCBI lineage: Eukaryota > Metazoa > Chordata > Aves > Passeriformes > Dendrocolaptidae > Dendrocincla > Dendrocincla fuliginosa. Next base: position 3,838,997 of record JAWWMO010000121.1, read on the forward strand.
TCAGAGTTCAAACCAGGGGAATCCTTCTCCACAACAGGGCTTCTGAATGCCAAGGGCACAGAGAAATCCCAGTTCTAGGTTAATAGAATTGCTAAATTATATTAAAAAAATTACTTTAAAACACTTTAGCTTCAGAATTTTAAGCAATTCTTCCCCTTTATGTGCTTGTAGATATATACTTCTCCTCCACTATAAACAGGCCATCTTACTAATACCCAGGGACATCTCTTCTTGCTTTACCTTTTTATTCCTTTCTCTTGGCATTAATTACCCTGATGTAATTAGTCTCTCCTAGACTTATCTTCTGCCAGTTCATCCCTTGCCTGCTCAGTCCTTGGAATGTGGCACTTCCATGAAGACAGAGCCACGGGTCCATCTTTTTGGCATCCAGGAGCTGAACAAGCATGGCCTGACCTTGCCCCTGGACTGCTCCACCAAGCTGTGTGGACAATCCACACTCCTGGAATGACATCCGTTTGGGACAGCAAGGCACCTAGGAAACCCTTTCGTGTGACCGACAGCCATTTCCAATAGCTTTGATGACAGCCTAGATGGGGAAATCCCTTCTGCCAGCCTGCAGGAATCTGTGAGCAGGATTTCTCCTGAGCACCCGACCCTGGCCCGTGTCCAGCAGCACGTGAGGCCCTTGTGTCCCCCTGTGGGCTTGTGCTCATCCCTTAACCTCGGCACTGGCCACGGAAAGCCTGGATTAGGGCTTAGCCAAACATTTCAGGCTGTCTGTTTAGAGCTACAGCCAGCCAGGCTGTGCCAGGAGGGTGCTGATAATGTCCTGGGCATCCCTCAGAAAGGGAACGTGTCCCTGGCACTGAGCTCGTACACTTCATTTGCAAGGGAATAAAAATCTGGGACCTCATGCCTTTTAAGAAGGGGAATGGAGCAGAGCAGGAGCCAAGCAAAACACCTTTGGGGGAAAGTGAAGGAAGAGGGCCCTCAGTGGTTCTTTTTTAGGAAGGGTGGCTACAAGAAAGAGGGAGAGGGACTTTTTATAAGAGCATGGAGTGACAGGAGAAAGGGGAGTGGCTTCTGACAGAGCAGGGTTAGACTGGATATTAGGAACAATTCTTCCCTGTGAGGGTGGACAGGCCCTGGCACAGTTTTCCCAGGGAAGCTGTGGGCTGCCCCATCCCTGGAAGTGCCCAAGGCCAGGTTAGAGGGGGCTTGGAGCACCCTGGGCTGGTGGAAGGTGTCCCTGCCCATGGCAGGGGGTGGAACTGGATGAGGTTCAAGGACCCTTCCAACCCAAAGCAGGCTGTGATTCTCAGACTTCCCACTCTTCTTTCTTCCCAGGCCCAGAAGCAGGAAAACATGCCATGCCACAAAGCCTTAAAAAACTTGTCCAGTGAATCTGTCAGGGCCTGTTCCTTCCCTTCCCAGCCTTGGCTACAAAGCCAAGTCCTTTTCATTCCTGCAGCTCCCTGCAGGCAAGAATCCTGGTTTGGATGTGCACCAGTACTAAGGATTGTCCACAGTGCATCTTCTGCATGTGTCCTAGTGCTTTGCAGAGTCTGGCAGTGACCCAGAGCCACAGGACCTGCTCCTACCAGTGTTCCCCCTGTTTGGATGACAGGGATGGTTCATTTTTCCACGTCCTTGGCTCTGCTGCCCTGCTCAGCATCAACACGTTCTGAGAAGTGCCCACACTTCATCACAACCACAAGCAGTTTCAAAAGCAACAATTTTCTTTAATTTGGTTGTAAACTGTTCTTTCAGGAATTTCATCCACTTGCAGAGAGTAGAAGGGATTGTAGAGGAGCTTCTTGTCCTTTCACAAGCACCCTGCAAAAGCTGCTTTTCTGCCCAAGCTGTGCTTTGACCAAGCCTGTTCCTCTCTCTCTCTCACCTGTGTTCTATACAGTTTAAGATCATCTCGAGGCTTGCACAGGGCTGGATCTATTTTGGATTGTTTTCACTGGCAGCTGGTGTGTACTGCCATGCACCCATGTGAGCAACATGCAGAGCCCAGGCAACTTTTGTACAGAGTTCCTCTGGCCACAGTTTCTCTGTGGGTTTCGCTCGGCACAAGTGGTATCAAGCACAAGTCTTTCCCTCAGCTTCTGATGTAAACTGAAATGCAGCTTATAAATAGAAAATACAGGGACCAAGAGCAGTGCCTGTGGGCAACCAGCCATCTTTGGGCTATGGGAGAAATTTGGTGAGATATGATTCATAAACAGCATGAACAGGGTGCCACAGACTCGCCTTGCTCTTCACAAACAAAGGCGCATTCTCTGCCCTGAAAAATTACAAGGGCAGAACCCAGAGGAGCAGGGAAAGAAAAGCAGGAGAAAAGTAAGAGTGGGAGATTTAAGGGAGAGAGAGAGAGAAAAACGGGGGCTTGAGTTGTCAGGGTGGAAACTATAAGCCCAGTTCTGAGGAGCTCCAGCTTTAACTTCCCAAAACTGCCAATGCAGGACATTTCAAAAGGCACTCGGTTTGTTCTTCAGGCTCTGGTTGAGTGGAAGGCTGCTGTGGATTACAGCTGGAGCTGGCTGCAGCTCGGGCTGCCCGTGCTCTCCTGCCAGGCTGGGGTTACTGAATGCCTTTCATCTCAGCCAGCAGTGATAATGATGTGCTTGGATGATGTGGCAGCAATTATTTGTCTGCTGCCTTGGGTTTTCTCCTCCACGCTCGCCAAGTGCCCAAAAATCAGCCCATACAGAGGGCTGCTGACATTTTTACATTTCCATTCAATCTTCCTTCACCTTCTGGAGAAATTCTAACAGCTCTACTGTAATTTAAGCATCATTTCTTTCTTCGCTCTCACTGAAATATTTGGAAGCAAAGGGCCCTAGTCCACCGTATTTAGCGAGTTCAAACGTGTCCCAAATAACCCTGTTATCTGGTAGCACACCGCAAAGGAACACCCCCTGAAAACATCCCTGTTCCCAGGTTTCTGAGCATCCTGGGACTCCTTTCTGAGTTCCTTTGGTCTACTGAGCAAAGCCGAAGCAGGAGAAAGCAGGCAGGGCAGGCCTTGGTTACTCTCTGAATGGATTTACACACTTGCCTAATACCATGTAAATACTGCAAAATAAAGCATGGATCTTGTCAAACTTAAGAACTTTGCAAATAAGGAGCATTAGAAACAGCAGACAGAGCTGCCAAGTCAGTGAGAGATCCCACGTCCTGCCTGGCAATCGCTCTTAATACATCCTTTCTCCCACTTCATGTGACCTTTTCAGGTCAGCAATGTTGTGTGTTAGTTTAATAATTTCAAACTGGAACTTTACTGGTATTTGGCCTCCTTTTTTCTATTTATTTTCTAAACAAACGGTGGCCACTCCCTTCTCCCAGTAACCTTTCAAGCCGGGCCAGGAGCCTGTGAAGGTGCCGAGGCACAAGGCGAGCAGAGGGGGCTGCGAGGCTGCCGTGCTGAGGCCGAGGAGCAGGTTGCTGCCGCCGCCGGCCCCGCTCAGCCGCGGCTGGGAGGGCAGCGCTGCCGGAGCGGAGCGCTGGCTCGCTCGGGGAAGCGCCGCTGCGATCGCAGTTGCGGTGCCAAGTGCCAGCGCTCGGGGAGCACTGAGGCAAACCCGCGCAACTTCCCAGCCAGACACCGGGGGAAAACATCAAGAGAGGGGAAAGCTGTCCCAGTTGCTACTTCTGCTTGATTGCTTCAAGGCACGGCCTCAGCCTCAGAGCAGAGCCCAACACGACTTTAAGGCAAAGTCATTTTGGAAGAAAAAATAGCTCTCTCTTCCCAAGGAAACTTCTGGTTTTTAAAATGTTCGGGTTTATTTATTACTGACTCATTGAAAGAACAAAGTATTTTTTGGTGTCCTTTTTTTTCTTTTTGTTCCCAAACACAGAAAAAAAACCTGTGGCTAAATCCCAGAAAAATCTTAGAGTGGGGCCAAAAATAATAATAATTTTCAGTTTTCAGAATTTTTTGTCAGGTTTTTGAAAGAACAACAAATACTTCGCAAGCACTGCTCCAACTTCCAATCTTCGGTCTCCTGCACACCCTCAGCTCATTTCAGTTCCCCTTCACCCATCCCTTTTTGCCCACCAGAACCTCCTGTCCTGCCTCTTCCACGTTCATTTTCCTTCCTATATAAGAATCCATACTGCCTTTTTTTTTTTTTTTTCCTTTTACCTTCAAACAATTGATTTCTTTCTCCCTGGTGTCTCTGCCACACTGGCTTCACCTCTTGTACCTATTCTCTTTCAAACAACGAATTTTTGAAACTTCAAGCTTCATTTTAAGTCTTCTTCATGTTAAGAATCACATGGAAACTTGAATTTTCCATTAATGTTCCAAAGAAGAGCCAACTAATAGAAATTCTTAAGGCAAGACAGGCAAACAACAGTGTACAGGACCAATTCCTGATGGTTTTGTACTGTATAGCACTGCTTGTTTTCAGCATAATCAAATGGATATTGCCACAAATCTTCACTCCTGCACCTCCATTTCACTTCACTTGAACTGTGCAACCTGAACATTGTGTTTTTCTCTCCCAGCTCTCCCAGTCCCCTCCCATCCCTCGAGTGTATTTTGGACCAAACCAACCACTGTGTCTTTTTTAACTGCTGTTTCCACAGTTTGCTTTTGTTCCTCTCTCATTCAAAAGTTGTAGAAGGCAGGAAAGTGAATTTCTTTTAACCATCTCTATTTCACAAGCTAAAATTAAGATTTTAAATAAGTTTTAGATAGATTTCTACAAAACAAGGCATCTGTGGGTATGTCCAGCAACACCCTAAAAGTATCCCCCCCCAAATTCCTAACTAAATAATGCCTGCAAAGGCATTTGTGGAGCTGGAGCAGCATCAGGAATCTGCTTATTTCCGTAGGGAGCTGTGGAGATTGCAGCCCGTTGGTACTGCCAACAGAGAGGATGATTAGTGCTAAAAACAATATCACTGGAGATAAGGCTTCTCCTGGGGAGAGCTGGTGTTGAACTCGGCCTGAACCTCCGTGTGCTCCGCTTGGAAACGCAGCCCCAAGGCCTAAAGGGCTCCTTCAGCTGCAAAAGCTGAGGGCAGTAAGACTGGATTGATCAGTTTGGGCTCCTATCGGATATTTGAAGTCCCTTGTCCTTGGATCTGAAGGTTTCCTGTGCCAGCAAAGCTGCTGTTGAGCTGTAGTTACTCCCAAGAAACACAGAGCCAGGCTCCTGTGCTCCCCAGCAGGGCTCAAGGCGTCCAACACCCCAGGAAAGCAACACCTTTTGGCAGGCACTGTTTTCTGACTTGTCTCAGAGGGAAAGTTGGTTTTGCAGGGTGCTCTGAACACAGTTGTTGGGGAGATATTCGTGTTTCCCCATGCAGGGATGAGCAGCTGCCCCGTGAGTGCTGTGCAAGGGCCTGCAAAGCTTTAATGAGCCTTTCTGCAACTTCCTAATTAAAAACCACAGCGAGCTCTCAGGCCTTGATTTCCCTACTCTTGCAGGTTGTAGCAGTAATATTCTGTTCAGTCAAGCCTTGCTAAAGGAAAATGCTTATGAGGTTTCCAAGGAGAGAAATAAACAGAATGGGAATGAATAGGGAACTTGGAACTTTTAAGTGTACGTAATTAAGAAAAAAATACATCCTTCAGATAATTCTGGAAAGTATTAGGAGATATTCATAATTCATAACCAGTTGTTTGGTTTTCTTTCAAGCAAGGGGGCAGCTTTACATCAAACACTGACTAGCTTTTCCATTAACTTAAATAAACAAATCAGTATGCTTCAAGTTAAGGGAACATCTTATTTCTCCCCCCCCTTTTTAATAACTGGGTGAATTAGAAATAAGAACAAGACATTTACTTTCAAATAGGAAATTAGTTTGCATGCTATTCCTTCATGTTAGAAATGCTTTGGAACACTCACAAAAACAATGTTAAGCTGAATTTATGGAAGTGTTCCATATCAGTTTTGAAGATGATATGCCAGATGTCGGGGAGAGCTCTTTCATCTGCAATAATGGAACAGTTTAATCCACCCTTGTTGTTTTTGAGCCCAGGCCAAGTGGATTGGTCATCATGGGTGGGTGATCCTCACTTAGGCAGGCATGAACCAAAAAGCACAAGTTGTTAGACCTCTAGCACAAAATCACAAGAAAGCAACAGCAGGAAATACTCTACTGAAAGCAAAAACAAGCCATTGCAATGTAAATCAAAAAGTTTGCCATTATGACAACCCACATTTTGAAGCACTCGCAGACTTGCAGGCACATTGCATTGAACTGGTGCACTCTAAGTGAGGCTCCATTTATGGCCCCAGCAAAAAGCAAGCCCAAAATACACATTTTAAATTAATACAGATCAAAACCAGGGAATATTTTTCTTTTTGATGAGCAGGAAGACTGGTCCTGTGCAGGGCTAAGGTCTGGCCTCGATGAGTCCCTTCCAACTCAGCAGATTCTGTGATTCTGGAGTAGTTAACATTGCGGTCTTCTAGCGGGGGATTGCGAGAACTTCAACACAGACATATATTTATGTCCCTGTTCTGATTTTAAGAGCACACATTGAAGTTACATTAGATAGAAGATACTTCAGGGGATGGTTTGTGGCCTTGGATCAGACTAACACTGTTGTCACATTAGCCACAGCACTTTCATTTGCAACGATAGTTTTAATTACTGTATTACTTGACCAGTGATTTCTGTGCCCGTTCATTTAATTCACTGCAGCTGTGGCTGGATAATGAGGGAACTCCAAAGGATCCTGGAATTCTAAACCATCTACCTTGTGCAATGTGCCTCCCAGACTGTGTGAGGCAAGGGAGCATCACAGCTGGAGGGAAGTCGTGCAGCAGTTCAAAGCTCCATTCATTTCTTTCCCCTTCTCAGCTGCCTGCCACTCCCAAACATGTGGGAGATGTTGTAGTGCTGAAAGCCATGGCTCCCTCCTTTCTTTAGCTGTTCTGTGTGATAAGTCAATTTGGTATGGACATACCAGAGACAATACATAATTGTGACACAAAACTGCAGCCCAGCCTCCAGGACTGCAGCTTGTGAACTCTGCTCACTTAACAGAAGGATGCTGTTCCTGTACCTTCATATTCCTCAAGTCAGGCTTGGATAACTTGCCCAAATTCACTGTATTTCCTCACACTTTTGCAGTCCAAAGACACAAATCCCACAAGAAACTGAGTTGCACTGCATTCAAGTTTCTTTTTGCACTTTTCCCACATTAGTACTTTGCATTACCTCTATTTTGTTGTGCCACGATGTCTAGGAGTACTAAAAGATGAACCTGCAAGGGCCCTGCTGTGCTGTGCTCCCAAATGTGAGAGGGAAACATCTTTATCACCCCGAGGGAGCTGTGAAGTTTTTCAGGAAAACTTCATTGATTTGAACATTCTGCCTCACCTATTTGTTTAAATGTGGCTCTTGTCTCCTCAGGCTGTTCTCCTGTGCAAACAGGATTTGTTCAGGTTACCTTCCCTCAACCGGGAGACCTCGTTACCAGGGCAGTCCGTGCAACAGGCTGAGCTGAAAGGGCCAGAGGAAAAGCAGCAGAAAGGAGGGCTTTAAGGGCTGCTGCAGGACTGGGCACACTCAGAGGTGCTGCCTCCCGACCCCCCAGGGCAGTGACAGCACTTCCCCTGCACTAGCAGGTTTTGCTGCTCCAGGAATGAGGAATTGCTCCAAGGGTTCCATCCTTTGGTACCCACTGAGCCCTCGTTATGTAACAGATCCAGGGCTGGGATTTACTGCAGCCTCCCAGCACCAAGGAGTTAAAAGTTCTCTGGGCACCCAGCCCGGATGAATAACATCCCAAATGTTGAAGGAAGTAGCAAGGGAAATAGAAAAGCCTTTGACAGAAATTGTTGATGGCTTGCTAGAGCTGGGGAGGGAACCAGGGAATTTGGAGGTTGCTGATGTTGTTCCTATGGGTAAGAAAGGATCAGGGAGGATCCAGGAAACGACAGCGCAGTGAGCTTGGCTTCAGCTGCAAGAACAATACAAGAAACATAAATAGGGGAGAGAATACTTAATTTGGTGAAATAAAGTAAGCCCATGCCAACGGATGAACTATAGTGTCTAATTCCTTGAGGTGCTTTATCTTCAGGTGAAAAATGCCAGTATGAGACATCCCAGAGAGAGCAGGAAAGCCAGTGAAGTGGCCAGAAAGGGCAAGGCTTCCCAGGATGTGGGGTTAAGTAACCAGCCCGTGATGCTGCACATCACTTGTGTCTGATATCAGACTCTCTGGTGCCACTGCTGACCGCCGAGGTGATGTTTGCACTCCAGATGAATCCAACAGAAAAACACACCGAGGCATCCTCTGGTCTCCCTCACACTGAGAGCTCACAAAACTTAAACCGATTAACTAAAATATTTATCGTTTACATTCCAAACAAGGAGAGCGGGTTCTCTGGAGTGGATGACAAGTGCAACACCCGCATAGGTGGGATCGCCCTAGATTGAAATTTCCATAACCCATTCAGAAGCTGATCCATTGGTGCTCCTCCGTGGGGAGAGAAATAAGAATTTTAATGCCATAAAATCATTTTCAGAGCCCTCTTTATCTGGTGGAATATTCTGCTACAGACCAGCACAGAGAAAAGCAGGCTACAATGATTTTGTGACTTATTTTAACAGATGAGTATGTGCCTAGCCAAGGAGAGCAAGAAGATGCTGCAGCATTATTGCAATGCTTTGAGAGCCAGTGAGCAGCAAGAAGCTGAGCACACTTCAGCCACAGGAGTAAAACATACTTGAGTTAGTTAAGAAAACATTTCTCCAGCTCTGAGCACAACAGGCAGGTATGTGCTGCAGGAGAAAAGGCTTAAGTGGCTCAAAGATCACGAAGGTAGATGTGGATTGCATTTTTTCCTCCCAATTTTTGATGCCCTGGGGAAACGCATCCCCTGATTTTCGGTGCTTCTCCGAATGATAGGGAGAAAATTGCAGAGATTAAGTTGTTGCATAAGTGAGTGAGCAGCATGAGTCAGGGGGTTTGGGAAAAGTGAGTCACAGCCGTGGAGGGAACGGAGCCAGGTTTGGAGCTCAGAAGGAGAGACCAGGGAGAAAATGTTAAGGATCTAGATAAGAGCCTAAGAGAACGGAGTGCTCAGAGAGGGAGAAAACTGTCCTGAGAAGAGGGAACCATGCACGAGGTTTAGAGAAAGCTAAAAAGCAGGTCAGGCAGAATTTCTGTACACAACTGGTGGTTGAAATGCAGAGGAGGCTGCCAAAGTCAGCAATGGCAGGACAGAAGTGTGTAAATCACTGTAAGAGGGAGCGCGGGCACATTTTTGGAAAATGAGGGAATCACTGGGTATAGCCATTAGTGAGGCTTGAGGAATTAAAGCTCTGAAATGCCAGTTGATTTCTATTTTGAAGGAATCCAGGAGCAAGCCCTGCTGCCCCCATGGTCTCACACTAGTGCTGTAGCCCCCTGCAAACCCCAAAGAGGTGCCTGTGCAAATCAGAGCACCATCTTAACCTGCAGAGGGTCATGGATACTGAAGCCTTCCAAAATGAACCTTCTAGAACAGCCCTGGAAGTTGCTGCAAAGGGCAGTATTTATATTAGGATGAGTCACTGGGGTCTGGTGGCCCTATTTACCACCCACAGTTGAGGGCTTGATAAACATTCCTGAAGAGCAGTGTGGCTTTACATGCCATTTAATTGAGACCCCTTGAGTCCTTAATTGTAGTATTGCTGCCCCCCTTCTCTATCGACTCTGCTCCAGTTTGAGGGGTCTATACAGCAATAATCATTGCAACTTGACAGAGGCCACACCAACCAACCACCCAACCCCCTCTGGGCACTGCAAGGTTTGACCAGCATAAGCCTGTGGGTAAAACAGTATGAGATTTAACTAATTAAAGAGTGTCATAATGCTTTAATGGACATGAATTGAGGGTGTCCAGAGAATTCTGTGCTTTGCAATCCCCCAGGTCCCTGACTCTGGAACTGTCGGTGCAGAATTCTGGGTGTAACACTTATATAAAACACACTGAAATCGAAGTACTCAATCCTAACACATTTTACAAATACTTTTATAACCAAAGTACAAGTAGACTCCATAGTAAGTTTGCTTTGGAGTGGGCTACTGAAAGACTACATCGTTATCTGAGTTCAGTTATTACAAAGATCGAGGCACTGAAGGTAACCCAGCTCCACTTTCATGAGAGATTAGTCAGCAAAAGGATTGTTAGAGACACCCTGGCTATTTCAAAAGAATCTTTCACCTCCACAGGCTGTAACTGTCCAGAGAAAAACTGTCTGGGAATAAAATCTGAGCGACATCTTCCATCAGACTCAGAGATACAGGGAGTTTAAGAATTAATCTGTATTTCAGGGGTTGCACACATCAATAACCAAATACCATTTAGGTTTTTAACAACTTAATACAAACTTACAGCTCTCATTTATCTGTGGTGAACAGCACAACCTTTAAAAAGGTTAGCTGAGCTTAGAAAATACAAAGGGAAAAAAAGAAAGGGTAATACCAAAAGAGAAGGTCACTTTATTTATGGTTACTGATGGAATTTATATGGCTTACCTGGGTGAACAAAGATATGTGTAATATCTAGAAATGAAATTTAAAGGAAGTTGATGAGCAGAGAGGTGAGAGTGTTTTCAGGTGTTTTCTGATCAGGCTTAAGGCAGAAGCCTCAGCTGTGAAACAGGTTGCTGAAACAGTTATGAAAATGAACATTACCACGATGACACTAAATTTGGAAAAGAGGATGTGGAGAAAAGATGCTCAAGAATGAGCTTGTAAAAGCCCAATATTTTCTTTCTAGATCTGTTTCTTATAGTGCACTCATCACTGTGGTATCTTGAGTGCTTTCCAGTAGTGCATTAAGCAACATGACAAACATCTGTCACATGTTTGTTCTCTCACCCTCTCCCCAGAGGGACAACTGTGTGCAGTGGAGAGTCTTGTTTTAATTTTTTTAATTATTATAAATACACATGCACGTAACACATTATTAAACATTCGTGCTAGAGAGAAGAGGTCACATTTATCTTGCTCTTAGGATTAAAGTTGGGGAGCTCTGTGATGTTCCCCTAAGCGTTCCTGTCACAGCCCTGCCCCACATTGCAGAGCCCTCTCAGGGACCAAACCAGCCTGGTCACGGGTGTCTGCCCCAGGCAGAAACCAAAAGCATGGATAGCGTGGATTCCCAGTGCCCTCCTTCACTGGTCACACTGAACTCCAGGCATTTGGCCAAGAGAGATCAAACGGAATGAACAGAATACAAGGAAAAATACATGCTTGGTGTAACCACCATCTCGTGCCCGTATTATTCCATTTGATCCAGACTAGAAGCAGGAATTGCTGCAGCTTCCAGATCACCGTAGGGTCAGAGAGCACTGTGCAAGTTATGACAAACCTGGGGAGCTCACTGATTGGAAAAGTCTGATTTCTAATGGAAAGAGAAGAGAATAATGGAGTGCAGACCTGGGAGTTACTGCTCCTGGGCTCACAGCAGGGCAGCCCACCTCTGGCACTGCTTTCAGCACCCAAATGTGCCACTCACTTCCTCAGCCCTGCGTCCACCCTGCTCGGCCATTCCTGACTTCTTTGCACACATGGGAGCGGGACTGCTCCAAGCACAGCAATCTCCTGCCCTCCCCAGGGAAGGCTGGAGGCTGCTCTCCTGCCCACCTTCACGGCCCACCTCCAGCAGTTCAGTGAATCCACACCAAAAAGAGAGGGCTGCATTTTCAGAGAACTCTCACCAATGCTCAATTCCATGTATCTGTATCCCTGGCTTGCTCAGGGAATCACATCTCAACAAAAGCCATGCAGCACACAGTTAAAAATGGAATTCCCACCAGGATGGTGCAGAGTAACAGCACTGAAACGATTGTGGAGCCCACCAAGAATATCCCACGTCCTGACAGATGCTTTCCTGGCACATAGGAGACAGACAGGACATACAGACACAGATAACACACCACCCAGTCCAGGCTCCTCCCTGACTGAGAAGCTCAGGGAAGCTCTAAAGGATTCCTTAAAGCAAGTCTCAAGAAAGCATTGTTCTTATAAACCCAGATCTTTTTGGCCAGAACATCAAACCCTCCAAAAGTTTCCAAAAGAGGAGGCAGCCAGCAGGCTCAAACTAATTTGGAATAATTGTTTCTCTTTCAAACTGAACTTACCATCAGGAACAACCAAAGAGCCTGAATGCACAAGTAAATCTAGTCTGAATCATTTGTGCTGGAGCAGCTTATTATTCAGTGCATTTTAACTAATCCATCTTAAAAGGTAACTGATGTTGCATTTACTCACACATGAAGCTCCCAAAGATCAAACAAAATGTCTTTGTTCTAGCACACTCTGCAACAAAAAGGAGTGGGACTGTGTAAGTATGGAGCTATTTTATTCCCAGGGTTTTACAGGAATTAGGAGCACATGCAAAGCTCAGCGAGGGCCCTGCAAGGACTTGCTTTGGGCTGCAGCACTCAGGGCTGTGTCAGGGTGGTAGGAGGCAGCCAGCTGTATTCCCTCAAAGCCTCTACACCTGACAACGTGCTTTGCAGCTGGCAGGGCAGAGCAGAGCTCAGAGAGTCCTGCACCAACGCAGCAGCTTTAGGACTGACCCTGTGCAGGAACACAGAGCCCAGCCTAACGTAAAAGGGGCTTTATTTTCCCTGTCAGAGAGAGAGAGAAGATGTATGTAAAATATTTGGACATTTGGGAAAAGGGCAAACGTTGAGAATTAATTCAAACTGTTGATGGTTTATTTTTTGTTGAATCTTGTGGTCAAAACTGTTTTCATTTGTTATGAGAAAGAATCCATCATTTTTTCCAAAGCACCACCCAGAATCTGCCACTGGTGATGTTCTAACATCCCCAGTGCCTATACAAATAGAGAGGTCAGCTGAGATTTGTAAACTAGAGATCATAAGTTTTAAGGAATTTGTTTATTCAGCCTAGAGTCTCCAAATTGTGTACAATGCCAAAATTAAAAAGTCATTTCACTGTACTGTGTCATGTTACAATAAAAAGCTCTCCAACATTCTGGATGTTCAGATGAGAAAGCAAATTGCAATTCATTTGTCAGCACATGCAGTTTAATTACAATTAAGTACCTCTAGCAGTTATAATGAATAGGCAAAATGAGAATGCTGCTTTTATGCTTGTATAAACCTGCATTCAGTGTGAACTAAGAGCTGCCTGAATTACTCTGAGAAGTACTTGCATTTTCAGCTGTACTGTTCAACTACAAACACATGTAAACTGTTTCCAAAGGCTGTAACAGATTGACTGAATTAGGGGAACTTTCATGGGAATGACAAGAGGCAGATCTCTTCCTCATGAGAAGGCCACCACATCCCAAGTTCCAAGTCCCTGTCCAGAGCATGGAGCACGAGAACCATGCAAGAGAGATCACCAGAGTCTTTTTAGTATCAGCAAAACAACATATTTCTAACTCATGTCCTCCCTGAGAAAGGGCTGAACTACATTTGTTGAAATTTTCCAGAGTAATTCAATGTGAAACATCCAACCAGCACAGGGAAAAAAAAAAAAAACAAAACAACAACCAAAAACCCAAAGTCAAATTATTAAAATATTATAAAGCTGCAAGAAATTTACAGAAAGTTTTAGGCCAATAAGTACAAAATATTAATGGTATTTGACTGCTTAAAAGAACCATACTGAAAGTATCTACAAGTGCAGTCTCTCAGAAGCCAAAGCTGTCAGAAAACTGGTCACATTTTACGTCCTGCAAACGGAGTAAGTGGTGAGATGACATCTCGGGAGTTCATCTGAACTTTGTTGTCTTCACTTACAGGAAGCTTGAAGGTGCATAAAGCATTTCAACAGGTTAATATTCATTTAGTGACTAATGTTGCATTTGCTTTTTCTTTATAAAGATATAGATGAATGTGCAACCGGAACCCATAACTGTAGAGCTGACCAAGTATGTGTCAACTTAAGAGGGTCCTTCAGCTGCCAGTGTCCTCCAGGCTACCAGAAACGAGGGGACCAGTGTGTTGGTAAGTGTTGCTCTAAATTCAGTGGTTTCCTTCCATGATCTACAGTGGCAAGCTTTATATTGATTATGAAGTGGTATGTGTACTGCACAATAGCTGTGTCACTTTCAAATGCAATGGAATAGTCACTTCATCGTAATAATTAATCACTAAAACATGGAAGGAGGAACTCTTTTAGGTATAATCAGCACTTGGAGTTGAACTCCACAAGCTGAATTTTCCTGACACTTCCCATTGTGTTTACTGTTTGTGCTGGGTATTGCCCAGTGCCACCAGTCTGTGCTGGCAGCACACTAAGCCCAGGGCTGTAGGACAAGCACAGCCCCCCAGACCTCAGCCCTGTGGCACACATGCCCTGTGCAGCCTGGCCAGGACTGCGTTTTATGAGTCTCATGAAAGAGATGGAAACTTGAAATGCAGGGAGAAACCCCCCTTGATACTGCCCGTGCCAAAATAAGCCACTGGCTCCCTGGGGTCTGTGCAAGTGCAGCATGAAATGGAACCCCAGTGCAGTGTAAACACCACATCTTTCCTCTTGCAGCCCCATGAGGGGACCCTGTGCCAAAGTGCCAATCGCTCTGCTCCTTCAGCCCTTGTTTAACACCTCTTTAATCACTATTCCAATGGAGGAATTGCTTCTAGGGCACTCCAGCCTTGGGTTGCTCAGATAATGAAAACCACCACGAAAGAAGAGTCAAATGTGTACATCAGGAGGTGATAGTCATGACAGACTCTTGTAAGGCACAAGACTGGCTTGGGGTTGAGGTTTTTAGGGGGTTTTTTTCAGTCCTCAACAGGACTTGAGGCTTTCCTCATTTTGTGTTGGAGAACCTGCATTTGAAAGTTTAAAAGTTTTTTTTAATTTTAATTTTTAATCTCTTCCTAAAAGCCTTGCTAAGAGGCCCCAAGAAAGTGGGGAAGTTTTAGTACACACCTAGACCGAGTTAAATTCCTGGGCATGGCTCTTCCTTCAAGGTTCCAAGCCAAGGGCTGTAGAAATTAACCCTAAAATTCTTGTCTCTTTCCTAAGTATAGATCAGGCCCTGAACTGCCAAACTGGTGTATCTGATTTTTCTCAGTTCCCTGTGCAGGGGTAGGATGAGTAATTTGGAATGCAGGTAGAGTAACTGTTTTGCATATCTGCTTTTTAATATCTGGGGTTTATTTAGATTATTTTAGAGCAGGTAAGTTACATATTACTGCCAAGCAGCAGCACTTCTAATACCAAGGCAAAGTCTTCTTGGAAACACTACAGAACTCAGAAGAAATGAAGGAGTGATACACCCTTATATTTACTCCATGTGAATACATTTATGCATCTCAATCTATACATGAAGATGTCTGGAAAGGGCCATTTCCCGTCTCCTATGTAGGTCAAACCCAAGAATAACACCTGTGTTACATATTACACAGTGACCTACATTAGAAGTACATCCCAACAGTTAGTCCTGTCAGCATTGCAGAATAAAGCCTGTCTTTGGGGAATTTATAACAGCTCAGCCAGAAAATGTTCTCGGGGCCAGATCTTGATAGAGGTTCTCCATATGGGAGGAAATGTTTCTCAAATTTGAAAGAAATTTTTCCAGACTATTTTGGCTTCAAGGTAGAGGGAGGGAAAAAAAAGACTTTTTTTAACAATTGGTTGATTTTAATCTAAATTCACTAATAATTTGTCTTTCTTTAGAATTTTTTTTTTATTATTTTCTTATTCACATGTTGCCAAATTAGCCTTTTTTGAAAAGCGGGACCACAGAGAGAATGAACTGCTTTCCAACAGAGGAGTTGGCCCAACTGATTCTATGACACTCAGCCCTTAGACCTGCAGAGCTGAGGTGTCTAATCCCACAAGGAAAATACCCACTGAATCAGAGCCAGATCCTGGCAGCATTTATGCAGATAAATGCAGTGCCTAAGTAGCAAGGCACTGCTCAAATGTCTATATTGCATAATCAGATTTTTAAGCAATAATTTATAAGCACTTAGCCCTGTAAAAGTCAAGGATGGAAATCTACTGTGTCTCCTGATTTATTCCTTTTCCAAGTTTCTCTCTGCCACAAAAGAGTTACAGTGACAATTGATACTGTGCATACAGCCAGGAATTTTCCAGCATAAGCCTTTTCATTCAGAACCATCCAAAACACTCCACTAAGTTCAGCCCCAAACAGCAACTGCAAATTTGGCAACCAAAGAGTTAATTTCTAAAGATTATTTTTTTCACTTGATATTAAAACAAACACTTTCCTCATTATTAAAAAAAAAAAAAAAAGTCTTGGCCTCTTTTTAAACACATCTATGGTGGAAACAGCTGGAGGTAGGAAACTCAAGATCTGGCATGGATATGGGAAGTGCCTTTCTTTGTTCCAGTGAGTGCTGGAATGATTTGTCGGAGTGTTGATCCTTTGAAATCTCCCATTGTGTACATGTTCGGAGCGCCGCGTGGATTTCTCCACCAAGCTCCAGCAGGCCCAGCTAAGGCACGATAACAGAATAATAAAAGAGTGTTCCAGGCAAAAAAACAGAGAGCATGAACTCCAGAACCCAGGGAGACCTCTGAAACCCCAGAGAGGGAAAGGAATGGGCTGTTACAGGTTCTGTGTGGCTCGCAGGTGAACACCCTGCTCTGATGCACACCAGGAATGCTGACACTTGGAAAAGCAGCTGCTCCACCTCAAAAGCAGGGAGAATGTGGAGAAAGTTCTTACTGCCCGAGAGGCACAGCCAGGTGCTGGTACCTGGAAAGGTATCCTGGACACGCAGCAATGGCAGCTCCTTGGGGAGCAAGCCAGCTCCTGGGGATCCCTGCAAAAGCACCACCTGTTTCCTTTCCAAGCCCATTAATTTTCTCTCCTCGCCATTCCCCTGGACTTGCACAGAAAACCTGGAGTGTTCCTGACGGAGCTGCAAAGATTTAGTGTGTGCTAGGAGTGCTGCACAGGACTTTTTGGGAATACGAGCTCCAAGCCACAGTCCCTGTGTTGCCGGCATCGTGTCTGATCGCGAGGGATCCCAGTGGAAAAGCTGCACCACTGAGTTTTTTACCTACACAAATGAAACCAGGCAAGCAGTACTGAACAAACCCCAGCTGGGATGTGCAGGGAGCATAGGAAGTTGTCAGACAAAGGTGCTTGGAGGGAAACAGCAGCATAGCTGTCACCGTGCCTAAAGCAGCCCCCGGGTCACAGCGGCCCTGAGGAAGGGCAGTCCCCCCCCTCTCCCCGGCCGCGGGGCTGTGTCGCACCCTGCCCTGTTCTCTAACCCTGCTCTGTTCTCTGTGGCACAGACATCGACGAGTGCACGCTGCCCCCCTACTGCCACCACCGCTGCGTCAACACGCCCGGCTCCTACTACTGCCAGTGCAACGCCGGCTTCCAGCTGGCATCCAACAACCACACCTGCGTGGGTAAGGACGGCCCCAGCACCCGCCCCTTGGGGGGCACACGGGCTTACAGCCGCGATTGAGCGCTACATTTCATCAGTCCTCACTTCTGCCGGGGCACTTCGCGTTAGCAGTGCCTTCCTCGTGTTATTCCATTCACATAACAAAGGCTGGAATGGGCAACAGAGGGAATGTGGAATTATCCTCAGAACACGATAAATAGCACCTGGCCACATTTGAATATCTAGAAAAAAAGGTTAAAAATTAAAAGTCTTCAAAAGTGACCTTTCAGCAAGTGATCTTCCCCTCAGAAATAAAACACTCAGGGAAGCTTCACAATAAGACTTTAAAACTGACATCAAGTTTGAAATCATAGGTTCTGTTCTAGGAGTAGAGTAACAATAAAAAGGTAACTGTGTCTGAAGTGCAGAGAATGACCATTAAAAAAAAAATCAAGAGACTGGTGATGGAGATGGTCAGAACTTCTTTATGGCTGTAATCGATATTATATATCTATATTTATCCCTTCTGCATTGGCATGATGAGCATTCTTTGCACTGTTGCCAGAAATGAATGAAAAGGAGAAAGAAAAAAGACTTTGTGGTGGGCTTTCCCCAATTATCATTCATTTTCAGGACTAGGAGGTTCATCATACAGAGGATTAACATTCTCCTCACTGGTGTCATTTTCTGAACGCCTCATGTGTGTCAGTTTTCAGTTGTATCTCTGAATTACAGTGCTGCTGACATTTATAAGCATTTGCAAAAGCCTTGAACTCAAAGGGTTTTTTCCAAATGAAACTTCTTTTTATCTGATTAACAAATATGAATGGAAAACATGCAGGGGAGGAATAGGAGGGAAAACACACTAAAATCTATGGAGTGAATGGCAGAGGAGCAACAGTTAATCACCAGTCTGCTAGAAACAAGGGTTATAGATTGCAGAGCTGATTAGACCTTATAAACTTGCCATTAAAAATTGCCCCCCTTGCCATAGCAGTGTCCTCACACGTGTTCCTGGGATGGGCAGCCCTCAGAAAACACACAGCACACAAACATCCCTATCCCCAGTGTGGCCCAGGCCCCAGAGCACTGCAAAACCCCACTGGCCTCTGAGGCTCATGGTATAATTGCAATGGAATCTCAAAGAACCAATTCTAGGAGTAATAAATAGCTCAAATAAATCTTAACCACTGCATGCTGAGAGGTCTTATCAGTATGTGTTCCTTATATCAATTATTTATAGCAACTTGGCATTTCATACCTGAAGAAAAAAAGAGGCTGGAATGTGGAGTTTTAAGAGCCACACTAAACATTTTTGGGAGAATTCATCACATATTAGAATAACTCTCATTCCTGGAAAAATGCTCTTTTTTACATGGAATGTAAAGCATAGATCTAACATTGCTCCAGTGACGGCAGATCTCCACCGAGAGAGCCAGCTGAGCTCCTGCTGAGCAGTAGGCCCAGCCTAAGGACTAACCCACTGAGCTTAATTACCACCCACACAAGATAAATATCTGCAACTCTTCCTTTCAGACATAAATGAATGCGATGCCAATAACCCCTGTGCACAACAGTGTTACAACATACTGGGTTCTTTCATCTGCCAGTGTAATCCAGGCTTTGAGTTAAGCAGTGACAGGATCAACTGTGAAGGTAAGTGGGTTTTTTTTGTCTTGGAAGAGCAACTTTTTGTCTTGTTTTTGCTTTCCCAGCAGCCTTTCTGTGAACCAAGGGACATAATTCAAGTGGAGCCACCCTGTGGGTGCAGTTTGGGGCCAAAAGCTTTAAGACATCTTATTTTTTAGGGTGCAGCAGTGGCTAATCCACACCCGAGTAGCTGCACTGAGGTACAGGTCGGGATGGGTATCTCCAAGTGCAAGACCAGACCCTGCTGCACTTGAGATTACAGCTGGGAGGAATAAGGCTCCCGAGCACTTATTTCCCAAACTCATGGAATTGTGTGTGGTCTGATGCTGATGACCATTAAATGAATCGGAAAGGAATGCAAACCAAAAACAAGGGCAATTCTGTGTGTTGTTGGGCTCCTCTGGAAATAAACCCTCCGATTTCTGATTTGAAGGAAGTGACAATTGTGCTTTTGAGGTGCTTTCAAGCCTGTGTACACAAACAGCGTGTCTCCTGATGATTATACAATCAACACTTTATTTCCTCTGCCAGAGTCTCCCCAGGGGTCCTCTAATCCCCTTTTGGACACATGATGATCTCACCCCCAAAGCCCAATATCCTTTCTGCCAGCCTGTGAGCCAGAGAGGTCTCTGGTTTAGCATTGCCCTCCCAAACGAGCTGGAAGAGCTCTTACAGATGCTCCCTTGCCAAGCTGCTTAAGCTAATCCTATTTGAACAGAACAGGGAGCAGCAAGAATGCAGCCTCCAAGGACATCCCTGACCTAAAATCAAGAGCTGGGCTCAAACCTCAGAGGTAGGAGGAGGGAGTTCTGCTGTTTCCCAAGCCAAGCCCTAGTTTTGATAGGTTTAAATTAATTTCCTGTTAATGGCACTCAGTGTTAAATTCTGTTTCACACCAGACTCCGCTCACCAGGGACTGATGGTTACACAAGGATAAAAAAGCAGGAGAATGGACTACACTCAATATTATTAGAAGGCAAAAAAAGCCTTTTTCCTCTTTCCCAAAGAGCTACTCCATTAGCACAGGGCACAAATACAAAGGCAACATTTTTGCCTTACTAACTAATCTCACATCTGTGTGTTTTCCCCCCTCAAAGTAATCCCAGTTTGGAATACTGCAAGTATACAGGCTTTCAGGAGTTATTTTCCCAAACTTGTTCTGAAGCCTAATTTAGCTTCTGCTTCCTCAAACCCAAAACTCTCCTTCTGGAGGATTATTGATAAAACCCTGGTAGAACTTGCCTTTCCATCTGCAACTTGGAGCCATCAAGCAGCACATTGCAGGTTTTTTACAGCATTCTTTCTAGACAATTTTTTTAAAGCATTGAGCTGTTATATTTAACTCTGTAACAAGGTCATGTTAAAGCCAGTAACTGTGAGCTCTTTGCTTCCTGCAGACACTGATGAATGCAGAACCTCAAGTTATATCTGTCAGTATCAGTGTGTCAACGAGCCAGGAAAATTCTCCTGTGTGTGTCCTGAAGGATACCAGGTAGTGGGAGGCAGAACATGCCAAGGTAAGTGCCCTCCCCTCACAACCCTGCCTCATTAACACCATTTCAGCCAAGACTAAGAACACCTGCCCTCTAGATGTTTATATTTCAAGCCAGGATTATTATTTTGTTAGCAGAAGATAGGCTGATAAGGCATTTGATCATAAAGTATCTTATGATCTTATTTGAATCCTGCAGCTCAAACTCCAAGTCCTTCAGATTCCTAGGACAAAAGTTTCAGGTTTTGCAACCCCTAGGCAGAACTTGGATGTCAAGGTAGCCGGTCTGAGTTTCAGAGTTAACACCCTGAATAAAATCAGGCCATTTGTTACAGACATGAAACATGGCTTTATATCCTGTTTCTTTTTAGAGAGGTTCCTAAATCCAGTCACAGTAGAAATTAAAGACATGTTTGCTTTGATAACAGAAGAAAAAAAATGCAAGCCTTCAGCAGCTTAGATAATTTGTGTTCTGGCAGGGTGCCACCTAATGCCAGGGTTTTCAAGTTTGTGGGTTTTCCTTGCTGGTGTTCAATGTTTCCGCATCCCAGAGGAGACTGCAGAACAATATTAAGTACAAGAACCACTGCTTCTGTAATCCAGAACCTGATCCAACACTCATTTTTAGAAATCAATCCAATCCCATCTGAATAAATCCTTTCTGTGACTGAAATTCAGGAGACTGTGTAGGTAGGCAGTGTGGCTCTGGCACTGACAGGAACTAGAGCATTAATGCAGTGCAAGGCTGACAGTCCCCACCTCCCTTCAGGGCTCTTTTCCCAGCCAAAAAAGGAAGCTCTGCTTTGCACAATAAACAAGTCTTCATTATTCCTTTCAGAGCTATTTTAGTTAAAATGCAGCCATTAATTAAGCATTTTAGATCATGAAATCCAGGTTATTAAAAATGAGAACGGACAAAAGGCAGGAGATCAATTCTTCTTTGAGACCTTTCTCCTCTGTCTTCAGGACACCCCCTGCTGTAAAATTATTCTTTACTAATTAGAAACTTTACAGTAGTTCTACAGTTGCATTCCATGTGATGAACATGTATCTCCGCTCAGGTAAAATATTCAGTCTTGCTTATCACTCAGCAAACGAGTTTATTCCCCCTTCTGCATGGACAAATCCTTTAGAGCCAGGTCCCAGAACAGCAGGACAAGAAGAGAGACCTGAGTGCTTTCAGCTGGTGTTGTGGTTGGTTTGAAGACACAGTGAGTATGTTTGTCAGTGATGGAAATGAGTTTGCCTTCCAGATATCAACGAGTGCGAGACAACTAACGAATGCCGGGAGGACGAAATCTGCTGGAATTACCACGGCGGGTTCCGCTGCTACCCGAGGAATCCTTGCCAGGAGCCTTACGTCCTCACATCGGAGAAGTAAGCGGGAGCCTCTCTTTCCTTTAGGATCGCACCCCCAGGGCCCCAGTTTGTAACGTTTCCCCCGTGTGCCGCAGCCGCTGCGTGTGCCCCGTGTCCAACGCCATCTGCCGCGAGCTGCCCTACTCCGTGGTGTACAAGTACATGAGCATCCGCTCCGACAGGACCGTGCCCTCCGACATCTTCCAGATCCAGGCCACCACCATCTACCCCAATACCATCAACACATTCCGGATCAAGGCCGGCAACGAGAACGGCGAGTTCTACCTGAGGGTGAGTAGTGCCGGGAGCTGGGCCCTGTGGCCCCAAATACATGGATTTAGGGGCAGCCTACAAAAAGATGCCTTGTACTTTATAGAAGTCAGTGCCCCATCCCAGGATAGGCTCAGCCCAATTTACAAGGGTTTTATATTGAGACATATTTAGCCTTTCTTTAGTGCTGCAACTGTTTCAGAAAGCCACTGGAATAACAGTATTTCCTGTCGATGTGATGCATTCAAGTAGACACATGTGACTGAAAGCATCTAGAACATCTGCTTTTTGAGATTTTTTTGGAGGAAATCTGATTTTCTTGGACCCTTGTAATATTTACAAATTCCTGGGAAATCCTTTTTCCTTCATATATGGCTTTACACTCAGCAAAACAGAATCAGCACAAAAGCTTCTATCAGAAATACATTAATTGCAAGGTTTTAATTATTTTCCTTCAGCTCTGGGAATTAGGGTATTTTGATCCAACAAACGTCCCAGGGTATGGCATTGCCATTTACACCACATTTGCCCAAGATAGGAACAAGGAACTGCTCATGCATATCTCACTTGTTCTGACAACCTATAATCCAGTGCTTTTCCCTAGATTTATTACACATGAAAACCCCATAACCACCCCCAAAATACAAGGTTATTTTCTTAAACTAAGAACAAGATCACTGCAGGTCTCACTTGGGTTAGACCCCAGTTCAGCCTTCAGACCGACCCTTAGAGTAAGAATTGCAACCTCCTGTTGCACCCAACAAGACATCACAGGCCTTAAATAAGGAAGCACGTGTTTATTCCTGCCAAGGGACTGTGGTAAACAAAGGCTTACTTGGAAGTTACTCCTACTGTTTTAGTAAAACTGTGAGCTGGGTTTTGGATACAGCAGATGGATTGGATTCATCTGCACATCCAGCTCATGTGACACTGTGAGAAAACATTTGTAGCAGGCAAAGGGAGAGATGGAGTTTTCCCTTTTATTACCATCTGGGAATGACAAAGCCATTTACCAAAGCAGCAGCATACCATGGATAAGGCCCATCAGTTTTCCCCAGGAGCACAATCCCAGACTGGGAAAAGAGCTTTGGAGCAGTACAAGGTGGGGGTGGCAATAGGCACAGCCCAGTTGCAAAAATTCCCAGTGTTTACAAGGAGAGCATGATTTCTGGAGTATGATATGACTGAGTTTCCCTCAGCTACATCACTGCTAAACACATTAAGCCTCTTATTTTTCTTATGCCCTCTGTCTTTCAAAGCTGATAGATGGGGATAAACACAAAGACCATCCTGGGGCAGGTTAGCCCACGTCCTTCAGGAGAGTCAGCATGACCAGGCCCAGGTCCTGCAGCGCAGTTGATCCCCCCTGAGCCTTGGGCAGGTGAAGTTCCCCCTGCAGCACAGCCGGGTGTGAGATTAGTCAGGGCCACTGCTGAGCGTTCCAAGAACGCTGTGTAACCCCGGAGTGTCACGCCACAGCAGGGAGGGCTCTGAGCGAGTGACCTGTCTGTGTTTCAGCAAACCAGCGCCGTGAGCGCCATGCTGGTGCTGGTGAAGTCGCTGTCGGGCCCGCGGGAGCACATCGTGGACCTGGAGATGCTGACAGTGAACAGCCTCAACTACCGCACGAGCTCAGTGCTGCGGCTAACCATCATCGTGGGGCCCTACGCCTTCTAGGCCAGCAGCCCTGCCCGCAGCCAAAGAGCAGCAGAGAGAAAGCACGCACCAGTTTATTTATAGAGTTTGCTCTCTTGTTTTTTAAAAAAAATTGTTTAGGAAGTTCATATCTTTTATTCACACATTACACCTGTAATTCCCAATTAGTAGATGTGTTCCATAGTATAACATGGGCATTGTCACTTTCTGTATAAAGATTTAAAGCCTTTTTTATTACCTTCCTTGGACTAGATACATACTACGCTTTTGTACGAGAACTGTATGTTCATAGTATCCTGTAAAACCTCACCTCACACTGCCTTCCTAGCCAAATAGGTCGTGCAATTTAAAAGTGATCTTCTGTGTTGTTTTTTATTTTAAATTCTAATGCAGCTACACCAAATCTCAAAAAAGAAAAAAATTATGTAGTCTGAATGATACACAAAGTAATGGTTATCAGATAAGCTGAAATATATTTCTTCTTTTTAACTTCTTTGTAACAAAAAGTAACAGTCAATAAAAAAATCTATTTCTGTAGACATTTTATGCGCTATCACAGTTGGTTTGTCTAACCTGGGTTGGAGGTGAAGTCACACTGTGAGAAATGCTTTGCATCAGGTTTTTATATGCAGATTGTGTTAACCATGCCATGGAATAACACTCTGCTCTCTCCAAGAAAAATAGACCATAGAGAGAAAATTCCTCCAACAAAGAAACTCCAAATGGAAAAATCACTAGGCAGGGCACAAATGTCCATGAGAACACTCCTGAGAACACTGTTGGTAGTTACTGGTTAGAGGGATGCAGCATTTTCAGACAGAAGTTAACATACTATTTTTCCAGAACTATTATGTTGTATACTAAGAATTGAGTGCATTTTCTTATTAAGTTATATCACTTTCAGGCACTCGGTCCTGTTTCTGCCCTTACAACTCAGATGTATCATGTACAGTGTTCATAAAATTTATTTCTAATTCAAGAACTAAGTACATCTTTTGTAATATGTAAAATCTTATTTCTTGTTTAAAAATGTAGCAGTTAATCCTTTGATGTACAAAATTTTTAAATAAAGATCTCTTACCATATTGTATTTAGTCTATTTTGAGGTAGTTTGTTACCACCACCATCATTGTCAGGTACGGGGGGAGTCTGCAAAGCTGGAATGATCCAGATCAGAGTCCAGACAGTTCTTGGAAGACTCCAGATGTAATTCATTTGTCCTTCTACAAACCTATTGCCTACTGAACTTTCGATTTACTAACAGCAAAAATTCGCTCCAGAGGGAGGGATTTAAAGGGGGTTTTCCATGGTGAAAAGCCTGATACAGCTTGGGTTGTGGGAAGCTCCTTCCTCTCCCCCCAGAGTTCCCTCCCCATTCACGGCTACAAATGCATTTGGTTGGAAAGGCAACTCCTCATTCCGCACAGGTACTGAGTGCAATGTCTCCTCCTCCTCTGTGCAATTCCTCACCTCCACACTTGGTTTGCTAACAAACACTTCCCTCTCAGCACAGCCTGTCCCCACAAACAAGCCGTGCTGCCCCCCGAGCATCCCCCTCGCCCCCAGCATCAGCACTGCCCCTCTACCCCAACTTTTAATTCGCCGATTGTGGAATTCAGCATTGCCCATTCCAAGAAACAAAGGATCTTGTTGCTTCTGGGTTTAAAATGGGCAGTTCTCTCTCCACAGGTGCCTAGAGGAGGCTCAGAGGGCTTTGCCTCATTCAGTCCCAGGACTTACAGGGCACCTGTAGCAAATTAAGCAACCACAAATGAACCACTGGTTCATCCAATTCTCTAGGAAAGCAGAGCTCCATCTGTTCCCTGCAAAATACACAGAGCTCCAGCAAATGCACAGCAAGAGTTTGAAGACCTATTTGGATTATAAAGAACACTGAAATCTCAAGAAAATATAGGAGAGCAAAGTGTTTGCTCAGCCTTCTCTTATATCCTACCACCATGGCCACTACCAGTAACACACTCCAGGGAAGATTCTCATATAAATCCGTCAGTGTTGGAGAAGAATCTTCAGGATCACATGCAACGTTTAGTATCTTGTTAGAAATAGAAAACAGGGAAAACAGAGTGAAAAAACAAGGTAGAGCTTCGAGTAAACAGAACTTAAGGAAATCAAAATGCAAGTTCATTCACTTCCCTGAGACCACCTGAAGGCAGTGCAGTGGGATTATTTTGTTTGGAAGGCTCACAAATGCAAGTTTATTGTTGAATCCCGTTTCCATGACTGCAGAGAGTTGCTTGTGTTTTGAATGCTCACCCATGTTTCTAACTTTATAACTCTCCCATTAAAATATAGAACAGCTGCTGCCCCAGTCAGCTGCTGAGCACATGGAGCCCACCAGGGACAAAGCCCACTGTTAACACAGAGAATTATTTTTAACGCCCTCACATATCTAAACCTCCCCATCATCTCAGCAAAATGGCACGTTTCCACACTTCCCAGCTGGGGGAACACCTGCAGAATTCCAAACTGAGCTGTGCTGCATCTGGTACAAAACCCAGTTTTATTTCATCTGGCCAGCAGAAAAAAGCAATCGGCCTCAGTGAGCAGGGCAAAAAGTTAGCTGTGTTTTATATCTGGGGAAAAGCAGATGTCTAGTTAAGATGTTTACACAGCAAACAGTTCTGTATATATTAGGAGGAAAGAGAGCTGTTTAATAAAATGGGGGTGGTTTGTACTTGCCAAAGCAAATTTGAAGGACAGTACAACAGCTTTTGTCATTTTTGCATGGGAAAAATTATGGTCCCATTTCATACTGGCATCAATCATGTGCGTTGAACAAGTAATTTTTTTTTTAACTAAGTGGTCTCAAAGTTAACTCTTTCTAAAGCCTGTGTGTATTTGCTCAGCAGAAAAAGCTGCAAACATTGTGTCACCACAATATGACAAGGTGGTTCTGAAGGTGTCCCCTGATTCATTCTCTGGGATCTCAGCCTGGTACTGGATGAAGGGCAGTGTGGCCAAGACACTCAGCCCAAAACACTGGAATTAGGTGATCTTGAAAGTGCTGGTGTGAAACTGATGTAAATACCAGAATTAGATGAACTCCAGGTTTTGTTTGCAAACAGTCACTCTGTCAATCACATACTGTTTCTGCTCTCACCTGAGAGAAATTATTTCCCTTTCTGATCCAGAATCCCACAGTCCCAGAAGGAACATCAGCACTCTGCATCTCTGCTCCCTCCCAGAAACGCATCTGTATAATTAATATTTTTTAATTTTACTAACATTGCTGTAATTTCTACATAACCACACAGTACATATATATTCAAGCAGGATAAACACTGAGGGGTGCTGCTCTCAGTTAAGCACTCCAACAGCTCCTGCCCCACAAGCAGACACTCTGCCTCAGTTCACTGCACTGCTTTAATGAACCATTCCTTTTTTCTCTCCCCCAAAGCCCTAAGATACCCCTCTGCAGGTCTACGAAAACTCCCAATGCTCCATCCTCACCTGAACAAGCACACAAAAAAGCTTTACAGTTGAGCAGCCTGCCAGCTGGGTTGACAAAAAACCAACATATTTATGCTGTTAAACTCTGAAACCAGAGTCAGGAATGTTACAGACACCTCCAGGTCTAAACCCTGCCAGTGCCACTCCAGAAACTTCTGAACCTGTGGCCACCTCCTCCTGAGGGTCACGTTTTCTGCTTGCACTCCAAGTGTTTCTGGAGTATCTCTGTGCGCTATAGAGGAATGTTTCCTATACAGAATATATACAACAAACACCCAAGTGGGAAGTCAAGAGAGCAAAATTCCTGCAGGCGGCATGGAAACTAGGAAAACAAACAGATTTTGGAAGCTGGGAGGAAGGGCTGCAGAGGGAAAGCCAACATACCAAAGCAGCAGGGTAAAAGGCATTATTAAAATCAGTAAGTCATTCTCTGAGAGGCTGAGGTTGTATAGGAACATGGAAAATGGAAATGTTCCTGAGGTGTGGAAGGTCACACGTGCAAACAAACAAGGCAGGCCAAAGGAGCAACTTGCAAATGCCTGTGCTGTCAAATCCAGCCACAGCAGGAGCAAACTCTCAGGAGGCTAATGGGGCCAAGGAGGGGCCCACACATCAGGGGAATGGACAAAAAAGATACTGCCATGAAAAAAATAAAATAAAAAGAACTGAACTTTCTATTGTGTGTCTGGAGGAGGAATTTGGCACAGCAGCAACACATTGAAGGACCTACCTCAAAGTAAGAGCTGGATAAAAGAAGAGGAACAGAACATTTTCAAATGGTATCCAGTTGTTCAGGTAAAGATGAGCAGCCTTTGGAAAATGAAGCTTTTCCAGCACTCTGATTATTGAGCAAAAAAAACCCCACCAAAATAAAACCAACAGGGATAAACATAAAGTGATGCACATGGAGGGAAGTTATCCCAGCTTTGTTTGACCAGCAAAGGGAACTGAACTGACCAGCACCTCCCAGGAGCGCCAAGGTTATGGCAGACCATTCAAAAAGGAAACCACAGCTCCAGAAAGGTGACCCAGCATCAGCAATAACTGGGAACAGAGCAGGGAACAAAGCTGAACCTCTACACAGCTGTGAAAATGCACCACAGCTTGAACACAGTGTGGAGCTGGGGTCCTGTCCCCTTCTTACAGCACCATGCTGGGAATGCCAAAGCTCAGCTCAGGCTGAGAAGTAACAGCCTCCCAAGAGCCATTGAACACGTGGCTGTCCTGGACTGGAGCTCTTCCCTGGCACCCATGGGCACAGGGGAAGCATTTCCAGCTTGCCATGAGCAGCTCCAAAGCTGCTCCACACCCTTGCCAGCTCTGCTGCGATGCCACATTCCCAACACCTGGAAATGCCACACAAAGGGACAAGGGAGGCAGCCTGCACACAGCATGCTGGTGCTGCACCAGTGAGGTTTTGGGGTGGTCGCTGCCAGTGCCAGGTTTGCTGCCCAGATATCACACCCAGCGCAGCAGTGGCCATGAAAGCATCAAAGCAAACTCAGCCAGCAGCAAATGTTTGCAAAAGAAGTCACCTTCAAGGGAGAAACATTTAAACTCTACCCAGTTTAAAGGCACTGCCTGGGGGGAAGCAGCAGGAACTAGATCACTGCAGATAATGGTGCTTCCAGGAAAGCCATTTCTGGATGCACTTAGACACAATTGACCCTTCAAGTGACTAAAACTGAGGATTGCATTTGCTGCTTTCTCTTCCCAAAACAATTTTGCAACCCAGGGCAGGTCTAGGTATTAACCCCTAATCTTTAGCAGGGCTGTTGTGTTTCCTGACAGCTCTAAAAGCTGGCAAAGGCAGGTAGGCAGTGGAGAACATGAATCAACACGCCAAGCACTCCCTGCAAGGCTGGTGATTTTGTACTAAAAACCGAATCACGAGGATCAAAATAGTAACATGAAACTTTAATGGGATCAGAAGATTCCTGCCTCTGCCATGGAATGCTAGAGAGGGAAGGTCTAAATTATACAGCGAATATCTCCCATAAAGCACTGAGATTTCATGGACAATCAAGAAGTTGCTTCTCATACACCACAGTGAGAATCTCCAACAATCCTTTTCCCTTTTCTGCTCTACAGCCAAGCCAGTTCTGGCTATACCAATCTCCATCCAGCAGGCCAAAAGCTGCCCAGCTCTACCACAGGCAGGCATTTTGCAGGACTGTGTTTCCTTAGTTCAGAAATTATTACCCCCTTTTTTCTAGAGGGACAGAAGTTAGGAGGCCACATGACATTGCTGTGAAGCTTCAATTTGTTCTCCGCACAAAGGCCTTTTCCACATAACTAAAGGAAAGCTGGAGAGGCATCACAATTGCATCATGGTAATCAAAGATGCAAATACAGCTCTCCCGAAGGGTTATTCATACATACCTGTTACAGGTGTCTGATACATAAAGACAGGAGGATCCAGGCAGTACCAACCCACTCAAATCCACCTGCCTGAAGGTACCCAGGTAATTAAAACACATCTCTAAGCTGGCAGCTTGTTGGCACAACCTCCTCCTATCATAAAGTAAGCGCTTAAGTCACTGTTCACCTTGTCATAATTTGATGCTTGTACCTACGCCAAAATCCCTACACCAGGCTATTTCCAGACACTTGGGATCATTGATTGCTCTGGACCACCATCACCCAAAACAAAAACACTGCTTTGGGGGGAAAATACTACCTAGAAATTTAGAAAGAGGAGCCTGGTCCTGAAAATGAGACAGTGTAGGATATTTGGTGATGGGAGGGGGCGCCTTCTCAACACCACAGGCCCCAAAAATCCTCCTGGATCAGCTACACAACCTGAGGTATTTCAACAGCTGTCCTCAGCAGATGCTTCCTGAGGTTGCCTGGAGTCTCAGAAAGGACGTAAAATATTTGTAGTAATTCCCTGAACAAACCCAGGAGGCTTCCTCGAAGCAGAGCCCTCAGCTCTGTTGACTTGCCTTTTTAAAAGGTAATATAAATTCCACTTACGCTGGTTTGTTTTGATGTTGAAAATTGGTCTCCATAGACATGGTTGAAATCATGCCCTGCAGCGCCGAGGCTGGAGCCAACAACCACACAGCCCTCTGCCAGGGCAGGGCTGGGGAGGCTTTCAAGGTGTAAATGCCATCCCACCTGGCACAGCGGCACTGGGAGAGCCCAGCAGGGACAGGGTGCCCCATCCCACAGGGAGAACCCACAGCAGAGGCCACCCAGGCACTGGGAGAAGCCTGTGGGGTTCCCCCCATGTCAGCCTGATCCCAAAGCTCCATCCCACTGCTCACCAAGTATAGACACCAGGGCAAAAAGCCCTAGAGAGACAAAACCAAGCCTGAAAAATTTAACTTTCTTAATTTTTAAAGCCTCATTGCCCTGCAGAATCTCCCTCGAAGGCTGACACGCAGCTACAACCAAGGTGGTGTTCACCAAGCAGGAAGAGTAATAAAAAGAAATAAGGGTGAGACAAACGGGGGGAATATGTGGAGAGGCAACAAGTAGAGAGTTTTATATGGAAATTTCTGTCGAGGGTAACATTCCTGTCTAACACAAGCATTTTAATACTTCCGGAAACGAGCCTCCGGCCAAAACCCAGTGAGGTCTGATGTTATGATAGCATTTCAGTTCAGGGATGCTGAACGTTTTGCAAGAGCTACAGGTTCCCGCAGTGCCAAAAGCCATCCAGAAGAACAACAAAAACCTTTCAGTTCTTCCCCACTAACTCTGCTGCAACATCCCAGCATGAGCAATCAGAGCAGAAACAAGTCCCGAGGCACCCAAGTGGGTTTGGACACGGGGCTGCTGTGGAACCTGCCCACCCCAGCCTGGTGTGGGGGAGCCAAAAGCAGAGAATGACATTCATTTGAGGAAGTTATTGATTCCATTATGCTCTTTTCTTCCCCTTCCCAGCCCTTCCAACTGCTCCTGCCCCCTCCTGGCCATGCCAAGGGTGAGTTCACAGCCCTCCCTGCCCCAGCAGAAGGCAGCCGTCGGGTATGTCGCTGCAAGGCTGGGACACAGCCTGGCTGAGGGGCCACGAGGCCGAGCTCCAACCAGGAGGCACGCTCCCAGGTCAGCAGTGCAGCGAGCGTGAGCTCCCATGAGCGATAAACCGTTGGGAACAGCTTGTCCCGGAGCTGCCGCCGCTGCCAAGGCCCATTTCTGCTTGGTTTGTGCACCATGCCAATTCCTCCTCTCGAAGATTAAGCTGCCTCGAGGCAATTTCAACTTCCACACGTGAGATGTGGAGTATTTTCTATGCTCTGCAGCTCAGGAGCCGGCACAGCCCCTGTGCTGCAGCTTCCCCTCTCACCTCACGTCACCCCTTCGCAGAGGCACTTGGTCCCCTTGGAGTGCTCACACACCTCCTCCTGGGGCTTGGAAACAGGGATAATTCAAGGAAATAATGCTTTACTGAAGAGCAGAACTGAACCATCAGTGCCATACAGCTCAAGTTGACAGCAAAGTATACAGGACCTGTTTTCTTGGGTATGCCCATCTTCCTGGAGAAGAATTTTCCCCCTTTTAAGACTGTTCTGAGTTTATTAAATCCATTAATTTATGACAAGTACCAACCCTAGAAGCAAATAACAGAACTTTTAAGCCTAAAAGTTTGGTTCCAAGACCATCCTGAGTGTCTCCAAGTTAAAAAAAAAGGCAGATACCCAATTAAAAATATTCAATAATCTCAAAAGTCTCCAAATTCCTTATTTGTTTACTTATCCAACTACACATGAATAATTTCAGTCTAGCACAGGCCTGTTTGGGTGCCAGATCATGTTTGCAAGTCTGCCCTGTGAAAGGCAAATGTACAGTTGAACTTGGATGCTATGCAAGTATCAGCCAGTGATTAGCAGTAATCACTAAACAATTTTCCCAAAAATTGGATCAAACAAAGCTCAATGCCTGTGGTTGTTGCTGGTTACTGCTGGAAGGAAAACAGTTGCCAACACACAACTGGTTAGGCTCAAATTATAAATACAATTAGACCTGGTTAGAACAGTAACTACTTCGTTGAGATTACTTTTTCTGCATGAAATTCAATTTCTGCACACACCAACAAGGTGGACAGACCTAAAGGGACACTTGTGTGTACAGTAACCATGGCTATCATGATTCAGCTCACAAAACACCAGGACATTCTGCAGAAGCACCTCCAAAGGCACTGGCTGAGCCACCCAGATGCAACAGTTGTGTACCAGAGTTATAAGCAAGACCACAGAAAAGCAGGGGAGGAAAGAAGCTTCCTGAGGGCTTGGCATCATTGTTCTTAGAGATGGCTGAATTCATTTTGCCCCCGTTTCAACGTAGTCAGATACTCAAACCAAACTGGAGCACCCTCTGTTTGCCATGATACAGAGACAAGAAGGATTGCAAACCAGCAATCATGATGATTTAGTGGTTATATACAGATTTTACCTACTGGATCAGGTCTAGGACCCGCCAGAAAGGCTCTTGCCTACCTGAAACACAAGAAAAAGTCTCCTCCAAATGCAAAGCCATCTACCACTAAATCAGCACTGGGTGTGTGGAAAGAATAGATTTACAAGGGAAAAGACTTTACAAGAAAAATCTAGCAAAGGTAATCAATTCCTGCATGGAAAGAGGCTCAGGACCAGCAGGGCAGAAGGCACTGGCTTTACAGGAGGCAGCTGGTGAGGAATGGTTTGCAAAAGCTTTGCCTACAATTTTCTTTCTTTTCTACAATTATACAGCTCGTCAGTTTACTCACCAACAATTCCAGTCTCCTCATGATGAAATACAAAGTGCTGCTCCTCTGGTTTATTTGTGGAGCTCTCAGAAATCAAGTCTTTTGAGCTTAAGTCTTCTTTAGAGGTTGACAAAACCAGGAACGTTAAACCTCCATATTCAGGAATTAAAGTAAATCAACTTGAAATATCCAATAAAAGCAGGAAAAAAAAAAGAAAATGTAATTGTGATAACTGAGCTAAATGATGTTAAATGGCAAAGGTCATCACACAAAAATAAAAATTACAACTGACACTTTCCTCCCCAGTATCATTTAGGGCAGGTTTTACTCCACCTAACTTAGAGAACAGGATTCACAATTCATTTAGTGTAGGATAATCTGTGTGGAACAGAAAGACCGAGGAAGCATAACCATAACTGACTCCATTTGGAGGCACAAGTGTGGGCACTAATATTAAGTATTATTAATTTTCCTTCTCTCAAACATTTATGCTCCTAAATTGAGATCTGCACATTTCCCTGTACAAGAATAAACCCGTGCAAGGCTTTGCCCTGGCACTGAGCCCACTCTGTGTCCCAGGCAAGCCCAGCACGACTGGGCACACAGGGTGTCCCATCCCCTCCTTCTGTCCCCAGCAATACAGGCTGGGATGCAAGGTGGGCTCCCAACAGTTCCCCTCAGGAACCTGGGCACTGCAGAACGGCCATGCCAAGCTCCAAGGGTCAGGTTAGGAGGATCCATCACCAGCTGCCTGCTCACAGAAGGGAAACTCCCTCCACAAAGCAGTAATTAACATCCACCCGTAAAGGGCAGGTGCTGAACAGAGCCCCCAAACTGCCCAAAAAGCACCCTGGGCAGGATTTTCCTGCAATCCTCAAAAGTACATTCTCTCTTGCGTGTAAGCAAGGCACAGGAGCCACTGGTGTGCAGGGCCAGGCCTGGCCAGGGATCCCAATGCAGAGGCCAACAATCCCCAAACCTTGCAGGGCCAGCCAAGAAATTGGGTTTTATTCCAGCTCAGCCACTCAGGGCCAGACACTCACAACCTCAGAGGCTTCAAACTCTTCCTACGGTCAAAACAACGAGCCCCAGCCTCAAAATTCTGTGGCATGGCAAGTCAAACTCCTTTTCAGACCCCAAGGCAGAGGGAGAAGGCATTTTCTTGGCATTGTTTTTTCTGCACAGGTTGCTCAGAGTTGTGAATTTGCTGGTGCCCATGAGCACCTTGCACTGCACCCCTGTTACAGGTAGAACTTGCCATGCCAGATCAGCTGAGCACATGCCACTGCTCTCAAAAGGAAAACATTACACCAAAGCAGGTTCAGAAAGGGAATAAGAGCTTTCCTGGTCAGACCTCATTTGTCAGTCATAGCGGGGCAGAATTGCATTTGCTTGAGGATTTCAGAAGAAGAAACTACTCAACAATTGCTTGGAATTGGAAAAATAGGTATAATCCTAAAGGGGAAAACTCACTGGTAGAAGATTCAGCAAACAAGAGCCTGTAGATAACACAATACACTGCATACTGCTTGCCCTGACTTGGTGTTTATACTTGCCTGGGCACACAATCATTTTAGTACCTTGAAAACTGCAGTAACTATTTAAAAAACCATTTAATATTAGGGTGGTTTTTTTTCAGAACTGGGATAAAATCTCTGAAGGCAAAGTCAAAAGGATGGAGGATCACCTGTCCTGGGAATAATGTGCTGGGAGTTTTATATCAAAATCAGTCCAGCAACAGAGTTAAAAATCAAGGTGTACCACAGAGAAACCCCTGCCTTTTCTTCACATGCTCTTTACACCCACCACACACAGACTTGCAAACAACTTATAAAGGTTAAATTTGGGGGGGTTGGGGTACTCTTAGGACAAAGCCTGAAAAAAGATCCAGGCCACACACACTGGATGAAGTTATGGTACAATAAAATAAATCAAGGGGTGAAGCTGAAATGTGGAAAAAATTCCTGCCACCAGGAGCAGCTGTTATTAGCCTATTAAAAATTTTACATGTTCTACACACTTCAGACCCCGAAACAAGGCTGACCACACTTAGTTTTAAATGGTAGATACCCTTATGAATATAAATATATATCACTATTCTCCTACTTTTACTAACACTGGCACTTCCCAAGCCAGTTGCAACTTGTGTGAGTAACCATATGAATTAAACACCACATACTTAATTCTTTACTAACCTTTCTTTCAACAATGCAGCAACAAATATAACTACAGTAAGTGCTGATGGGATTTATAACTGGGTCCTGCCTATAAATCATACTTTTATCAGCCTTAGAAACTTTTTATTGCTGTTCTCATCCTTCACTTTATATGTGGTATCTCCTCTGATCAGGAGACCTTATATCAAGTTATAGCTCTTACTACATACAAGAATAACACAGATTTTCTCATAAGCAAAGATAAATTAATGCAAACATTTAGGTATTCCAAGGAGTCATTTTGAAGAAACAGGCTTATTTTGAGCCTCTTGTATTTGTGTTCATGGCAAAATTTGGAAGATCCATACAAAGGGCTTGACCCAGTCCTGCTGCAATCAGTGTCATTTGTCAAGAGGATGGAGCCAACACTGGAAATGGATCAAGGACATGGCACGGGATGACAAACAGCTCCATCATTAGCTCTTAATTTAAGCTTAGCACTCCTCTATAAGGAGAGTGGGTGAGAACAGCAAACAAACCCCCTATCAATCACCACATCCACACAGTTCCCAACTCCTATTTATAGTTTTGCTGCAAAATTAGAGAGAAAAATGCACAGCATCATGCCAGAGCAGAGAGAGCGGGAACAGCTCTGGCCTGTGGCTGCTGCTTCATTTCAAGAGTGCTGTCCACCACACTCAGCACTGATGCAAGTCCTGGCTTTGCAAATATCCAGCTTCCAACAAAGCTTCAAAGATTTTAATTTGTGTTTCCTAGAGAGCAAAAATGAATAGGTTTCTATGGCTAAGGTGCTTTCATTATTGACAAGCTTAGGCAGGCAAACACCTCCCATCTTTTTTCTGATTTTTACATTACACCCTCCTGCCTTTCTCCACAGCACCAACAGCAACTTGGAGGCTTCCAGGGCTTTGCTCTTTCTTAGAGAGGCTCTAGAAAACACTGCCTTGCCTTGCTGCCTACTCTAAAATGCTTTTTAAAATCAACACACCAGTTTAAAAGAAAGCACATCCAACATGAAAGCCCAAGTAACTCCATAACAGCTATTTCAGTCTAAACAATCATGAGTAGCTCTTCAAGAAAGGATTCAAACAGCTCCAAATTCACCTTTTTTGACTGATTTTGTGCCACTACCTGACACAACACAGATCAACCCCATTTTTGGCCTTTCAACCACTTCAGTAATTCAGGGCCTTGGGTCATTGCAATTTATTGTATTCCTTGGAAAGTAACACAATTCCTATCTTAATCATTAAAAACGACACCTTTGGCTCTTCATAACCAACAAAGTTCTGCATGTGCTCACAAGGCGATACAGAGAAGAGCCCTGAGCAGTGCCCTCAAAGGGCATTTGGGGAGAGTTTGCCAGAGTACAAATCATTTTAACTGAAAGTCCCCCAAACTGAACCGACAGAAAGCAAGCACACACACATCTGGAAGCTCTGGGCATTACACACAATGTTGACTTACACTTCTTTTTACACTGACTGAGAACATGAGTCAAAGTCACTTGTAGAGTTAGAAGTGGTGCTCGCTCAGTTTTGGGAACAGGTGTTCAAGTTATCCCACACAGGGGGATAACCGAGTGGGAATTTGAGTTTAGTTTTGCTCAACTCTTGTTAAGAATACAGCATTGAATGCTCAGAGTCTGCAAAAATGCCTAAAATGGCTTAAAAAATCACACCTTTAGGTCCTTCCTTTTAAACCAGAAACTTGAGTCACTTCAGCCCCCTTTTCTCCCACTGCAAACAAAGGGAAGAGCACTGCCTCCTATAAATTCTACTGAATTTACAAGAGAAATGGTAATTTGTGCAAAAATTTAGCATTTCTATTGATTTTTCTCTTCAAAGAAAAGAAAATAGTTTCTGTGCCACTCACTCATCCCGTTTCATTTGACCACACCAAAGAGTAAAGTCAAAGATTTGTCTCAGAGAGGTATGAAAAAACATGTAATGAAAAACAAGTTGTTGCCTTTATTATCCCATAAATATTCGGGCTATTTTTAGGGGTTTCCAGGCTAGCCGCGGAGGAATCGTGCGGGCAGAAGCTGCACTCTGCAGGCACCACACAGCTGGGGCTGCGGCAGGAGCAGCACCTCCCCTGCTCGGCTGAGCATTGCCCTCGTATGGCAGGAGATGAAATCAAACACACGAAATCGCTCATTTTAGCGTTTTACTCTGGCCAGGGAGCTCCCTGCAAACGTGGGCAGGGTGTTCTCAATTTCCGTACCTAGAAAGGCCAGGGCACGGTGAGGAGTCCCCCTCGGAAGGGTTTTCCAAAGAGACTCCTGCACAAGGAGGGATGATCCCTAGAATAACACACTGCTCTCAGGGAAACACTGGTGTTCAGTGAACAGGTTAAAAAAAAACAAAACTAAGGCTCACTCCAGTTGCCCAGCAAAGCTCAGATGATTAAGTGATACGTTTTAATGAAAAACACTTTGTTTCCAGAAAAAGTTACTTTTTTAACCTCTCACTGGGCTCTGCAAGGCATTCCTCAGCCAGGGTTTGGGATAACAGGAGAAGGGGACTTCCAAATCTAAGTGGCCTGAAATCACCAGGGCCACAGCTGCCCTGCTGTGGTAGAGGCTCTTCATTCCTGCCTGCAGACTTTGCTCTAATAGGAGTTTTTTTCCCCTCAATATTGTTTCTCCAACCTCACCAGCTGCTGCCTCAGCTAAAGAGAGCAACTCTCATGTGTTCATTTACACCTTGTGGTATTTGCCCAGCTTTTACAAGTTACTGCAGTTATAAATCTCCCCTCACTTCAGGATTTTCCAAGCCAAATGCCTTCATTTATGACAAGAAATGACCAACAAGTGTTTCGGGTCCACCTACTAATTTCTTCGCTCTGTCCAACCCCAGGAACTTCTCCCCACCCTCACACTCCTCACCCCCAGCTCAACACCCACTGCCAAAGCATATTTACCACTTCAAAAGAGCACCTTTACTTCAAAGGCACCACACAAATACTTAAAAGAAATATTTGGAGACTCTCAAGTGCTACAACAAAGAGGCCTGTGTATCCAGCAAGTAAATGCACATACAAACAGAACCTCCACGTGGCATCATCACCTGCCCCACTGACCTGAAATATTCCTGTTTCCTGGGCAGGCAGTGAAAGAGAAAACAGCTCAGTAAAAAGTGATGAAAAATATGAAGATAACTCCCTTAAGAGGGCAGAGTTTGTCGCAGGGAATAATTCTGCTTTAAGCAGATGGGAAAACATTAATACAATCTTGCAGCATATGTAAATAATGATTTCAGAGGAACCCAGACTAAACTGCAGAAGATCTCAGTCTTTAGGCATCAGATTAAGTGAACTAAGTGGTTTGAAAGGCCAAAGAACCCAAATCCACAGGTCCTAGAAACCACTACACCTCTAATGCAATAAGGACATTAACACTTCTGGAAAGAAGAATTACAAACCAAAGTATTTTCTTTATTGTTCTACTTCAGTTGTTTTCTATCCTAACTGAAAAAAGCAACTATTTTCCTGCAGTCCTTCACTAATTTCAGATTTCACAGCAATAAAAACCGTAACTCAAATAGCTTAGAAGCTTATTCCTCAAAACAAAGAAAGACTATGAACATGATACACAGGCTATGCATACACACACTTTAATTACTACTATATCAAAATACCTCTTCCAGAAAATAAAAAGTCTCCTCTAACAACTGTTCAAGTCTCTGCCTTATTTTCCCTTTATAATGTGCAAAATTAAAATAAAAATCACAACCCACTCACTTCAGAAACCACAGCAGTGGTTTGGGAAAAGGGAATTTGCATCTGTAAGTCCTTCTCATGGGTTCAACACTCATGCAAGAGAAACAGAGGTGGACACCTCCAACTTACCCAGCAGGCCAGCAAGGCTTGGGATGATGAGCAGAGCTTGAGTTCAGTCACCTACCTCTGCTGCTCGAGCCCCTCTTCCATGCCTAAGGCACACAGAGGGCTGGGATATCAGGAACTGGGGCAGCACAGAGCCCACAGGAAAACAGGAGAGAAAAGAAACAGGGCTGGTGCTGCCCTAAAATAGGATGGGACACAGGTGCCCCAACAAGATCCAGGAGTCAAGCAGGACCAGCTGCACAGTTTGGTTAACGCAATTAGCCCATCTTCTGATTTTTCCTGTAAAATCCCTGCTTCCAATCAAACATTACACCCACCTGCCACAGACATTTTGATTACTAAGTTCATCCAAATGGGTTTCCTAAAGAACAGTGAGCCATGCTCAGGTTATTACAGCTAAGGAAACCCAGTACCATCTGAAAGCATTAACAAGAGATATGGCAGGGAATTAAATTAAAGTAGTGCTAAACATGACAAGACCAAGTGGAGAACCCCAAGCAAAATAGAAAAGAAGTTAGTTTAAAATAATTCTGTTTTACCGTATGCTCCTAGGGCTTCTTTAGAAAGCTAGGGTGAGAGGTATCTACCCTACTAAAACAAGTTTAGCAGTTCAAACAAAGGTACTTGTTCAGGAGTGGCAACCCAGGGCTATTTAATGATGCCATAATTGTTCTTCCCAGTTGGTACTAAGGGCTGAGATGTCCTACCTGGGCACGGTGGTACGGCTGGAGTATTGCTGGGAAGCTTTGCTGGAACAGTCACAGGTACAATTTCTTATCAGCATTCTCCTTATCTGTAATTACAGGAAAAAAAGGGGAAAATAAATCCCTACCAAACTGTGGGGGTTTCTTTTACTTGAAAGTGTTATCTTGAGTTGTTTTTATAGAGCCAGGTTTGTATAATGGGTTCCCCTTTAAAAAATAGAACAAATACAATAACAAGTGTGTATAACTTCATGCTAAAGCTATGTAGGGAGCTCAATTTAATGTTGTATGTAAAGTAGCATATACATTTCAGCCCTGGAGGAAACAGAGCCATAAGAAGCCATCCAGTGGGAGAGTCTTTGCAAAACGGTCACTGTCTCTAGTCACGGAAGTTGGTTCTGTGGTAACCATTCCTTAAGATAGCCACACTTTTTATTTTTACAAGTGTCTGTCCCACTCTAAAGGAGACATTTATTGAGCTGCAGGATGGGGAGTGGATGAAGATGGACAGAATGGGGTGAACAACTGCAGAGGAACCCTGGCCCAGGAGAAACTCAAAGGCTTTGTGTGCCTTGGGAGACTTTGAAGTGGTTATAGCAGGGCTTTCTGAGCAGAAATCTGCATTGGTATGTTATTGTGGAGGTTAAACTATCAAATACAGTAAATAAATCTCTACTCTGAAATCTCATTTTAAAAAAAAAAAGGCAGACTAAGGATGGACTTTAACAATTCTTGTCAGGCTCAAGATTTTTATGTTAAATTGCTGCAGGTGTCTCCACGAGGCTTGAGTTCTTTGTGGTTTGCTTTGGGGTTGCTGTCTGAGTTTCCAGCTAATTCCTCGTGCCTTCAAATGGAAAAACTTGGCCAGGTAAGTACAAACCCACATTCAGTGGAAATGGAATGTGTGCTGTAGGTGCCCTTTGGAACAGGACAGGAAATGGGATAAATATTCATCATTAAATTGAACATGGATCCAGAGTAGGGGGTTGGAAAATATCAGAGAAAAAAATTTAAGGAAGAGGGAATTAAAATGCAACTATTTCTTACTAAAACAATCATAATTTTTCTCTTTTTTTTTTTTTAAGTTAAACATTAGTTTAATTTGCTGCCTAGGAACTCAAATGAAATCAAAGTTCTGGTATCCTTTTCCTGTTACAGTGGTGTGGCCTTAACGTGTTAGTCCATGACAGTGGCGAAGCATTCATTTCTCATTTTGGTGAATGTAGAAAAAGCCAATAATTTTAGGTCAAAAGGTCTATTTTCAGTGCTTACCATTTCTTGTGAACTGCTTAACCCTTCTTACGTATGTTCAAATGGAATAAAAAAATCAACATTAATAATAATCTTTAAAATATCTGAAAAATACTTTGGTTTTCTGGAATTTATTTTTAATAACCAGACATAACCTCAGCTATAGAATTGCAAGGTCAGAATACAAGTTCTGGCTGTGTAGAACTGCTGATGGCAGAAGGTTGGGAGGACAGAAAATCACCTCTTCTTTTACACACAAATTACTGAGACAAAGTGCCAGCACAGAGCTCTGAACAGTTATTTGCCATGAGCTACAGAACAGTATTTTTAATGAGTAATAACGACATAAAAACTTTCCAAACAATCATCTGCTTGTCAGCAGTAAAGTGAATGTGAATTTAGGAAAGCACTGGGAACATTCTTGCTTTGCCACCTAATATGTTTTTGTACCCAATAAAACTGTACCAGTGAATTCTGAATCTGGATCAAGTTCATGGCTCTTATGCCCAGGCAAAATCCCAAGTTTCTGATAGTTTTATCTCTTTTGTGTCTTGCCAAAAAGATAAGAAACATGTTGGCACGGAAGAAAAATTACTGCTTGGGTTGTTCTGTCAGCCAGTGAATTTGTTATAAATGCAGCTTTAACAGAAAAATCCAGTTATTTTACTGATCTTTTCAGTTTACTTA
The DNA here is from genome assembly GCA_035047845.1 of Dendrocincla fuliginosa. Lineage (NCBI taxonomy): Eukaryota > Metazoa > Chordata > Aves > Passeriformes > Dendrocolaptidae > Dendrocincla > Dendrocincla fuliginosa. The sequence goes on from JAWWMO010000121.1 coordinate 3,880,541, forward strand.
ATAAGCAGTATCAAAATAGCATTAGAAATAAAAGAGTAGCAAATAATTAAGTTTTATTACATATTTGCCAAATTTAAATCATTAACTCCAGATGGTAGATGAGTTTAAAGTGATATGTGACAATTGATATTCATTTAATCCCACAAGGATGTACCTCGCTGTTGATGTGATCAGACCTCCACATAGATAATGCTAATTACTGATCTATTTTGCATTCCACTGAGGAATAATTAATGAGAGAACTACACCACCATCCCAAGTGACACCCTGGTGCCCTCTGAGCACATAAGAGCACAGGTTTGTGGTGAGCAATGCCCACTGCCTGAACCTCCTCTCGCGCTCAGCAAACACTGGCGTTCTGGATTCAAAAGGTGCTGAGGGTGCCTGTCGTTGCCTTACTGAGGAGGAGGGTGAGGGCGGGTGTGAAGGAGGGTCCCTCCAGCTGCGGAGAGGGACACAGCCTCGGGTTGGTGTCCGGATCTGCTGCTGCGCTGCCCGTGCCGGGCTGAGGGACCTGCGGGGCAACCATAGCATTAGTCACTGCGGGGATATGATGCCAAAAACCTGGCTAGTAAAAACCCACTCAGAGATATGTTTTCATCTTTGAGTAGCAGGTATTTGTTTATTATTTACGGTACCGGGAGGCGAGGCGAATAGCTTCGCTAAAACTCGCTCGCTCTTTCAGAACAAAACTTACATATTTATACACTTTGATGAACAAAGAAAACCATAAGGAGACACCCCTTTTTTTCACGTCATTTTACACGTTTGATTACATCAGTCTCTTTGTTGGAGGATGCGCAGTAGAGAACTCTGGTGGTCTTTTCCGTTTCTTCATCACTTTGGGGGTCTCACAAAGTAGTCTTCATCACTGTAAACTTTTGACCTTATGTCTTGACACATGCTTTGTTTGCTTGTTCTTTTTCTATTTTGCTGATTAGGCAGTGTTAGTTCCCTTTTTCTTTAGCCTACGTGACTAAAAGCACTCTCATTGCAAGGATTCTATAGTGAATAGGGTTAGAAATATATATATATAGATATCCTTTTCCTTTTAGCCTACGTGACCAAAAGCATCTTCGCATACATCCTGTTAAATGTTAGACAATTCATAAATTCTAATATAGGAATGGATTACTTATATCAAGTATATAAATGAGCTTAATAATTAATATATTCTAATATATAAATGGCTTTCTTATATCAAATCCCCCCTTTCTATGAACTTTGCAAATTCTTTTGCATTTTCAATTACCATCTATGACCATTACTTCTTGATCTATTGAATTTAATATGCCTAACCCTGACCCAACCCATCCTGTTAAATCCCTTCATGCTCTATCGTAATGGGATCTAGTTTTCAACCAAGCATTCCATCCTTTAAGACTTTGAAGAATGAAGGGTTGACAGTCTTCTTTTACAGAAGATATGTCAGTTTGGATTTTTACTTCGACTTTCTTCAGTGAGTATGTAGGATCCAGGAGCAATTTTTGCTCATTAGATTGTCTAACTACATAAGGTCCTACAT
>JAWWMO010000121.1:3882165-3900740 GCA_035047845.1 Dendrocincla fuliginosa
ATAGGAATGGATTACTTATATCAAGTATATAAATGAGCTTAATAATTAATATATTCTAATACATAAATGGCTTTCTTGTATCAGATACAGGGGCTTATTACCGTTCTTCATGCTGAAATATGGAGCGGGGTCTTTTTGTTTGCTTTTCAGAGGTTTTTTTGTTTGTTTTTGAGGGGGCGTTTTTGTGTGTGTATGTGTGGTTGGGGCTTCGGGAGTTTTGCGGGGGAGAGTTGGTGGGTTGGGTTTTTTGGCCTTTTTTTCTTTTTTTCCATGGGTGTATTCCAGCTGCGAAACCAAGAGGCCCACAGCGAGGTCTTTGGGGCGAAGGGATTCCAAACTCACGTCCTTTCCCCCTCAGGTGTTCACTCCGTGCCCTCAGGGCGGGCCCGCGGGCGCCACGTCGGCTCCTGAGGGCCCAGCGGCGGAAGGGCGGGCGGGCAACCCGCTGCTCTCGCTCGCCCTCTCTGCCTTTGGGCTGCCTTTCCCACAGATTTATCCCGGCCCGGCTCCAGAGCCGCCTCAGGCGCCGCCTCGAGCCTCTCTCCGGCAGTTTTTACCTCAGAACTCGAGGGCCGTCGAGAGCGGTGCCACGGCCGCCCTCGCGCGCCCTGCGCCGCATGGCCCCCCTCAGGCGCCGTAGCGCCCGTACGGCACCGGGCCGGGCGTGGGAGCGGCAGAGCCAATCGGCTCCGAGCTTACTGCGCGGCCGGCCCTTTCTGCGGAGGGCGCAATGGCGGCCGCCACGAGCTGCGGGCGAGCCGCGCTGGGCCGCGCTGGCGGCGGGGCCGCGGTGCGGTGCGGCCGGGGCCTGCTCTCAATACCCGCAATGCCCGCGGTACCCGCACTGCACGCCTCGGGCCGCCCCGCGCTGCGGCTCCGGCTGCCGCTGCCGCCGCGGCGCTCGGCGCTGCCGTGGGTGCCCGCCCGCGGGCAGTGCCAGGCCGTGGCGGTGGAGGTGGGCGGCAGGTGAGGGCCCGGAGGGAAGGAGGGAGGGGCTGTGCCGAGGGGACACGGCCGCTGAAGGCGGGGTGTGTGGGGTGAGCGCGGTGCGGGCTGTCCTGGGGCGATGCTGGCGTGTGCCCGAGCCCGCGGGGCAGGGAAGGGCACGCAGGCGGTGCGGTGCGGTGCGGGCACGGGTGCCCCTCCGTGTCTGGGCCGCGCTGCCTCCCGCCCGGGGGCCACCAAGGAGGACTCCAGGGAGCCCCTCTGTGCCGAGGAAGGGCGGGACAGTTGGGGTTGCCCGGCCCCAGGCGAGAAGCTTTGGGCTGACCCGGCTGTGGCCGCGCCTGGAGGAGCCGGCAGCGAGGACGGAGGGGCTGCTGCGGGAAATGCTGCTCTGTGGAGCCGCGGGCGGCTCCGCCGGGCTCGGAGGGTGCTCTGCGCTCCCTGGAGCAGTGCCGGGTCACCTCTGTCCCCAGGGCGGCACCCAGTGTGGCTGCCAGGCTTTGCCTCGAGGTGAAGGGGCAGGACACCTGAGGCAAAAGCTCCTTAAAGGGAAGAGCATCTGGCCACTTTTGGTTGAAGAGTTTCAATTTCCATACTTGAGGAGGAGTTTTATGTCTTATATGACTTATAGCCTTTGTTTTGGGGCTATGGGTGAATGCAGGATTGCTGGAAAACTTACCTGAATTCACCATGAGTAACAGGTTATTTCTTTCCCTTAGGAAGATGGAGCTGTCTTCTGGAAAACTTGCAAGGTTTGCTGATGGATGCGCTGTTGTTCAGGTAAAAAAAAAAAAAAAAAAAGTAGTGAAAATCTGTGCAATTTCAAAATTTCTCCATCTTAAAAGCCATTGTTAGGCCATCACGGCCTGTTATATGGGGATATAGAGACTTAAGTGGCAATTTCACCCCTAATGAAGGTACAACTGTTTTGTTGGAAGAAATTAAGCTTAAAAAGCAAAAATACTGACATGAGTGGATTTTTGTGGTCGTGTCCTGCAAAGAATAATTCTTTTTCATGCTTTAGTTTGTGAGTAAGTTTAGAACGGTAGGGGTTATTTTCTTTGCAGGTAACTTCAGTTTGTTATCCTTTTTTCTTCCCCCCAGCTGGGTGACACAGCAGTGATGGTCACAGCAGTCAGCAAAACCAAGCCTGCTCTATCCCAGTTTATGCCATTAGTGGTAAGCACTTCTGCCAGCATTGGTTTTGTGATAGTCAGGGGTGATTTAGCAGCAGGACCCGTAACTGGTGGAGTTGAGGATGCCGGGGGAGTGAGGAATGCAAGCTGTAGGTGACAGACTCTGGAGTTAGTGCTGGAATGTCAGGGTGTCTAGGATGCCTCCTGCTCTGTGGATGAGGGAGGGGTGAGCCCTGGAGGTTGCCTGCCTTGGCTTTGTGCACTTTGCCACAGTATGCAAGCCCAGGTGTTATGTTTTAGTTGTGTGGGAAACTGGTTGGGTTATGAGGCTTAAAGGGCTGTGGTTATTAAGGGTGGGAACTGGATGATCTGGAAGGCCCCTTCCAACCCAAGCCATTTTGGCATTCTGTGATCGATACTCCACCTTCAGGTGGAATACCAGTGTGTCCCTCAGGGGTCTGTCCTGGAACAGAGCCTGTTTCATACCTGCAACTGAGACAATGCCATCTGAATTCTGAGTTACCCTTGCTCTGAGCCAGGGATTGGATTATAAACCTTTGGAGCTGTCCCTTCCACCCTGGCTGCTTCTATGGCTCTGCCATATGTGCTCAGCTGTCATTAGTAATGCCTGAATTGTTTTTAAAAGGTTGACTATCGACAGAAAGCTGCAGCAGCAGGAAGAATCCCTACAAACTATCTAAGAAGAGAGCTCGGTCCCACTGATAAAGAAATCCTTACAAGCAGAGTAATAGGTAGGCTAAAACAGTTACAAAACATGTAAAGTACGTTATAATATTCTTACAAGTGTTTGAAAATACAGTCATTTATAACTGCTATTTCCAGAGTTCATTTTCTCTGGTAAGGTCAGAAAACAAACCTAGTTTCTTGTTTATCAATACTGATTGAAATTTTAGGGTTGTATATGTTTTGCTAAATTTCTTTCTGGGTTCTCTTCCTTTTTTGGGTTTGTTTGGGTCTTTCATTCAGATAATTTGGTTGGTTTCTTGTGGGGTTATTGCAAGACAAATTGGATGTTAACTGCTGAAAACCAACTCCCTAATCTAAGAGATTTGGACTCTTTCTTGTTCTTTTGCAGATCGGTCAATCAGACCCCTCTTTCCAGGAGGATACTTTTATGATACACAGGTGGGTCATGTCACCTCCACAGTGGAAAATCTGGGTATTGACCATGAGAATTTCACGATACAGGCACTGCTCTGAGGAAAAATATTTTCAGTTATATCCAGGGGGAGTTTTACCCTTTGCAAACCAGTCTCATAGTGTAATGCTGCTTTTTAGTTTGTCATGAAATTCTTTTTATTACATCCTATTTCCCTAATTTTGTTGTCCAGATACAAGGAAAAAATTGAAATCTCCTCAGTGTAACAGAGGCCAGAAAGGCCAGTAATAGACGTTTTATATGATACGGCACAATATTATCCCTTAGTGGGTTTTTTGTCAGCTCTGTACTTGAAATACCTGAACAAATTCCCATTTTCAGTCTAGGCTTGTGCAGGTGTGTGCAGTGTTTTGTGTTGCTGCCCTTAGCTTTGTATTGAGAGCTGACCAAAAATGTGTAGGTCAAAATGATTCATTGTCTTTTATCTTATGCCAGATCCTTTGTAATCTTTTAGCAGTAGATGGTGTCAACGATCCTGATATTCTGGCAATTAATGGAGGTAAGAGGACTGAGAAATGACTGCTTGGGTGGGATTTCAAGGGATCTGTTCTTTCTCATCCAGGTTTTTCTGTCTTATTTTAGCTTCTACAGCACTTGCATTATCTGATATCCCCTGGAATGGTCCTATTGGTAAGTAAACATCCTGAAATTGTGGATGATTTGAATATAATGGAAGACCTAGACCACAGTTCATGTTTCTGTATTTTAACAAGAAGCTGAATCTAAGTATTGAATTTCAAGCATTGAAAATAATTTTACAATGAATAGGATTATTGCACCTTCAAAGGATTATTTTTCCTGGACTAAAGACACTTCTGGGAGGATTTATGGTCCAGAGATAGTGTAGCATAGAGACCAGTAAATTATGTCTTTTCTTAAGAGAAACTTAGTCTTGAAAAGCATTGTTTTAAAAAAGCTGTATAAGAATAATTTTTTTCCAGGAACTCAAGACCTTTATTTAGTTACAGACTTTTTTTGGGGAAAAAAAAATGATCCAGGCCAAGAACAAACACTTAGCTGTATTTTCCTGTCACCTGCCTTTTTCTTCTAGAAAATATGTGCTCAAATGACCAAAAAAACCCCCAGTGGACTCACAGCATTGTGTGTAAATATTCTTGGAATGTCTCTACCCAGTAATACTATCCAAAAGAAAATCAAGAAGAGATAAATTTGTCTTCTAGATTTGTTCTTAATAGGTAGTCAAGGTGCTGATATATTTTAAAATTAATCTGTAGCTTTAATTATGGGGTTTGGCTGTATAAGTTTCAAAATAAAGTGATGCCTTAAAGGACTTGCTGATTATAATAATGATTTTCTGGTGTTTCCTTGTAGGTGCAGTCAGGGTGGGGCTGGTGGATGGAGAAACTGTTATCAACCCAACTCGAAAGCAGATGTCTTCCAGTGCTTTAAATTTAGTTGTTGCTGCAGCTCCACAGAGTCAAGTTGGTAAGTAGGTTAATTTTTATCTGTTAAGGGCTTTTAAATCAAGTGGGTGCCTCTTGGCAGGTATTATTCCTCATTTTTGAAACTTGTGTTTTTACACAATGGTAGAAATGAACAACAGTGCAAGGTAGCTTCTGTTTAAGTAAAATCCACTCCATGTATGCAGTTTAATGTTAATCCATGCTTCCTCAGCTGAGCTAAATTGCTCTCAAACACTAAACCAGCAGTTTACGTCATTTCTCCCTGTCCTTTGCTAGTCATGCTGGAGGCAACTGCTGAGAATATCTTGCAGCAGGACTTCTGCCATGCCATCAAAGTGGGGGTGAAGCACACGCAGCAGATTATCCAGGGCATCCAGCAGCTGGTGAGGGAGCGGGGCGCTGCCAAGAGAACCGTGCAGAGGTTCTTTGTGGCTCCTGAAGACATCGTGGAGTGTGCAAAGAAGTGAGTCCAGGACAGGTCATGCACGTCTAACGGGGGCTGGTAATGTGTATAGACAGTGTGGGGCTTGGGTGCTGCTAATGAAAACAAATGTTCAATCCCCCCCAAAAATAATTATATAAGTGGGGTTTAAGCTGTGTTTTCAAAATGTTTTCCTTTTCTTCCTGTAGACTTGCTTCTAACAAGATCTATGCAGTGTTCACAGATTCTAACCATGATAAAGTAAGTGCTCCAAACATGATATAATTAGTTTTTAATTGATATCACAGTGAGGCCAGTAAAATTAAGTTCTTTAAGCTAATATTAATATAAACTCCTCCCCTTCTCTGTACATATTTGCAATAGTAAATTGTACCCGAATGTTCATTGGCAGTATGTGGAGATGGAGGCTCCCTTGTTAAAAGGAGTCCCGTGGAAAAGAGGAGGGGAAATGGGTGCAGGAGGTTGATGGGGCACAAGAGGCAAGTTTTTCCCAGGGAGCACCATCAGGCATTGCAATAATCTCCCCAGGGAAGTGGTGGCTTCCCCAGCACTGGGCACTTGCAGGGCTGGGTGCTGGCCCGTCTCGATTAGTCTGTGCTGTTGCCAGCAAGGGTTTGGCCAGGTGGCCCTGGAGGTCCCTTCCAACCTCATCATTGGTTTCTGAATATGTGTGACAGTTCTGTTTTTTCATTCCTGGAATTTTACAGCACTCCAAACCAAACCAAACCCCAACTCCCCCAACCTCTGTTGTTGTTCTGCCCTGTAGAGCTAACTGGTTGCAAATCCTGTGTTCTAGATTTCAAGAGATGAAGCAATTAACAAAATCAGGCTTGAAACAGAAGAACAGCTGAAAGGTAATATTTTTTGCTTTCTTAATATTCAGAAAATGCTTAAATTGAGTTAGAACTCCCCCTTAACTCCTGAGCAGTGCTATAAAATGCATTTTCCAACTTCAGATGCAACTTCTTTTTTATCCCCAGAAAAATTTCCAGAGGCTGAGCCTTTTGAAATCATGGAATCTTTCAATGTGGTTTCAAAGGATATTTTTAGAAATCTTGTTCTGAATGAGTACAGAAGGTAAGCAAGTCAAACTCCTGCTCAGTAATATTTCTGTCAGCTTTTAATGCAAGATGAGTTTCATTGATCTCATCACTGCTCCTTGTAACTTCAGGTGTGACGGGAGAGATCTGACTTCCCTCAGAGACATTAAATGTGAAGTGAACATGTATAAAATGCTTCATGGATCAGCCTTATTTCAAAGAGGTCAAACACAGGTAGTGCCATTTAAACATCAGAAACTGTAAATGAGTTATCAAAAGCTGACAGGTTTGTGTCTTTCATTGAAATGCCAAGTTTCCTTTTTCTGCTCACTTAAATAGCAATCAGTAGCAATGGTGTGTAGGTTGGGAAGGAGATGGTGTGCAGGGCAGTGCTAAATTGTGCACGTCATGAGAGATCTTTTAAAAGGAACTTCATACAGAACCTGAACTAAAAAGGGAAATTGTACCCAGAAAATTGCATTAATGAGATATTTTCCTTCTCCTCTTTGCCAAAAGTGTCAGCTGCTGGGTGGATTAAATTAAGACCGTACTCAAGATTCGGTCTCCTATATTTTTCCAGCTCCTGCAGGACTCTAAGCCACTGATGTGACTTCTTACACTTGCATTGGGTGGTGGCTGCAGCAGTGATTTACTCTGCAGTGTTGTCCCCTCTTGTCCCACTGCAGCCCCGGGTGGGAAACAGCCCCTGCACTGTGGTGCTTCTGGCCCTGTCTCTTAAGGGAGGTAGCTCAGTTCTTAGGCAACAGACTGCTCCAGGCTTCCACCACGTTAACAAGCATTAAATTACTATTTGTAAATGTGATTGCATGATCTGTGCAGACTAATAATAAGTTTCTGTGAGAAGGAGAAAAAGTTTGTAGAAGTGGCAGGTGATGGCATCTTATTTGTTGCTGAACTCATCTTTTTTGAGTCTTCATAGACAGTAAAAGTTGTGAAGGGTGGAAGGGTTTAAGAGGAAGGTTTTTTATTTTAGTTTGTTTTTGTTTCAGGTTCTTTGTACAGTTACTTTTGACTCTCTAGAATCGAGTGTCAAATCAGATCTTATCTCAACAGCAGTGAGGTATGTACATACTTTGGTGTTCTTAATGAAAGAGGGTGAGCATTTAAGCACATTTGATAAAAGTCTCTTGAAGTTTACATGGATTTATATCCACTAGGACTGAAAAACTGTAAAATTAGATTTTGAAGTGGCCTGTTTTCCCGAGATCATGGCAGGTATTTTGTTTTAAGGTGACATTAACTCCATAGACACACATTTGAAACTGGAGAGTATTACAAGAAACATCCAGTCTGGTTTATATATTTAAAATATTTGTGTTCTTTTTTAATGGAGCAAGGAAAATTTAACTCACTGTAGCAAGCAAGTCCTTGTGCTTTTAACACTTTATTGCTGAGGGCTGAAGTGAAATTATTTCCCTTTAAAGCTGCAATTCAGTGATCTCATCCCACCAGTGTGGGAGCTTTTACATTTTGATGTGTCAGCTTTATTTTAGTTAATTTTTTTTTGCCTGGAGATGTTTGTCCATATTCTGTAATTTTGGTAATTGTGGGTGATCAGCAAATATATTGATTTGTTTTGGCTGGGTCCATTTGTAAGCAGAACAATATAATCTTGAATTACCTGTATGTAAGGACGTGTTTGGTTGCTCATGTTTTTTGACATGGTCTTGTTTTTAATTGATAGTGGCATAAAAGATAAAAACTTCATGCTGCATTATGAGGTGAGAGCTTTACTGTGTCACAGCTTTCTGCATGATTCCCAGGAGGGCTTCATGTCTTGCTTTGGAATTGGTCCCTTCCAAGGGGGTAAATTATCTCCAGATTTGCTGAGATGTATTCACTGTAATTCACGTGGGAATTGGTGTAAGCAGAGTGCTGGTTTCCCGAGGAGCACTGGGTGATTTGTAATATGCCATTTTATAGAGGCTTTTTGGTATCTTGCTGTGAGTGAGCTCCTTCAGGGCAGGGTGTTGCTGGGAGCAGGGGTAACCTGCGCTGTTATTTTGAGTGAGTTCTGTTACTGTATGTCCAGCTGAGGTGCTGCACCAACAGTAAATAAGTGCTTTTACATCCTGGATCTCTCTCAGCCTCTGGAACTCACCCAGAGGATTTCCTGCAGGCAAGAGGCAGATCTTGCTCCATTATCTGTATGACAGAAATAGCACTTGTGCTATGTTGTTTGACAAGTTCATTTGCAGTTGGCTTGACATGTAGTTTCTCAGCTCCCTTGCTACTGCTCTACTCTTTTGTTCTCTGGAAGTAACACATTTACTAAACGTTGCCTAAACTGGTCCTGGCTTGCAGACCAAGTGGCTGATAAAAGTCATGTGGTGATTTGATTGATTTTTTTTTTTTCTTTTCATTTGTTTTTACCTTGAGATGCACCAAAACTTCAAAGAATTTTTTTCTGAGTGTGTATTTAAAAATGGAAAAGAAATGGAGGTTAATTTTCTGTGTACACGTTTTTTACTTCGCAGTTTCCACCTTATGCAACTAATGAGATTGGCAAAGTCAGTGGTATGAACAGAAGGGAGCTTGGACATGGTAAGTTCACACTAGAGAAGCCCCATGCTGGGAGTTTCAATGTTTTACCTGATTTTTCCTTATGGATCACTTAGTGTTTGGGATTTTTTTTTTTAAACAGGTGCCCTGGCAGAAAGAGCTTTGAAACCAGTTATTCCAAAGGATTTCCCATTCACAATACGAGTTACTTCTGAAGTCCTAGAATCAAATGGTATTATTTTTTTTAATTTTAAACTAGTGCTAGAGACTAAATTTGGTTCTTAATGAGTTACAGGTAATAGATCTCAATTTAAATGTTATTAGCTCTGGTACCTGAAGTATTTATAATAAAAAACAGGTACATGGTCATGAACAGTGGGCCTTTCTTTGTATGACTGGGAGATGTAAATGTAAATCATGTATTTAATCAGATGGTATGTGGGGGCATTTGTATGCTGCAGAGTGAGGAACATAACCAGTGTTTCAGAGTTTTACCCCTTTGTGTTTTCTGCCTTCCACCTCTGCAGGCTCCTCTTCCATGGCATCTGCGTGCGGGGGAAGTTTGGCATTAATGGATGCAGGTACAGATCCGGCCCTGGGAAGGGTGAACCACATGTGCACATGTGTTTTGGGAGCCAGCAGTGACCAGAGGCTTCACAAACACCCTGTTTCTGTGCCTCTGCCAGGAGTTCCAGTGTCTCATGCAGTGGCAGGCGTGGCCATAGGGCTCGTTACCAAAACCAGTCAGGAGAAAGGGGATATTGAGGATTATCGGTTGCTCACAGACATCCTGGTGAGTGTTCTGCCCGTGGGTTTGTTGCTGCTGCTTAGTGCTGTAAAATACCTTTTTTGGCCTTTTGTAAGGTTTCACCCAGCTAATTCTGGAACATTGCTACTGGAAATACTAGTTTTCTGTTTTGTGTCCCAAACTCCTCCCTTATTTTGAAAAATCTCTAGGAAATGTCCAGTCATGTTCCTTATTTTCTCTGTAATTAGGTTGGCCTTTAAGCTTTCATGAGCTGTCTTTTTCCAATGGATTTTGTCCTGTGGCAGAAAGATTAATAATTCTTGAATAATTTACTGGAAAACACAATATATTGGATGGAGAATGAGCATGTGGAAGAGTTGCTGGGGAGGAAAATGCTTGTTGAAACACAGCACGTGCTTCTAGTCTAGTGGGACGTGGCACTGGGATGGAGTTACCCCAACTTGCTCTTCTCTCTCTGTGCTGGCAGGGAATTGAAGATTATTATGGAGATATGGATTTCAAGATGGCAGGGACTAACAAAGGAATAACTGCCCTGCAGGTATTGTACCATGGAATCCTCCTAAAATGAAACTCTGAGAAAGTGTTAAAAAAGCTTTTTTACTGATGGCATTGACTTTTCCTAAGGTTGATCTGAAGCTGCCAGGAATACCAATAAAAATTGTCATGGAAGCTATTCAGCAAGCCACAGGTGGGTCCATGTTTGTATTTGCACCCATTTTATCCTATCAAATTATAAATTGTATTCAATTCCAGCAGTACCCTGAAACAGAGCTGTAGAAATTCAATAAATACACTGTTGTAGTGCAGCACTGCAGAAATGTGCTCACCTACCAGCAGACGTTTGCCATTTAAGCAGGAGGCAGAGGTACTTATCTGCTTTATAACAAACCCTGTATAAATTCATTTTAATCTTGTGCAAAATTTCCTTCTCCTTCCCCTGCAGCTGCAAAGAGGGAGATTTTACAAATCATGAACCAAACTCTGGCAAAACCCAGACCTAACAGAAAAGAAAGTGGACCAGTTGTAGGTAATGTTAGTTGTGTGAATTTTCTTGCCTTTCCTAATCCCGTTTTTAACAATAAACTTCTGCTTAAAGCAGCGTTTTTAATCCATGTTTGTTACATGTTTCTGCCCCATGGGGCTAATTTTAATTTCTGGGGGGTTTTTGGTTATTTTGTGGGGGGTTTTTTGTTGCCATGTAGGGCAGCCCTGCACTGTTTACTGTGCAGCAGGAAATAGAATTCCAGTGGAGTTTTGTGGAACTCCTGTATCCATTTTGACTTTGTGTCAGGAGCAGTGTGGCTTAAGGTGATTCACAGTCATCAGAGTCTATTCTGTGTCTTCATTTATGTCAGTTCTTGAATGTAATTACCTCCATGTTCAAATAATACAGCTAGCTACAGCAGATGAAAACCCAGCTTCATGTGACCTATTTCTTATGGTAGTTTTCCAGATTACTCTTATTTAGCATTTCAAAGTATTTTTAAATGTTCTTTCAGAAACTATCCACGTCCCATTATCAAAAAGATTAAGATTCATTGGTCCTGGGGGTTATAACTTGAAAAAGCTTCAAGCACAGACTGGTGAGACACTTTTGATTCCTGTGATAGTTTATCCCAGTGTGTTTGCCTTTGTTTCAGACTTGTATATTTAGATGTTCCAATGCTCAGACTAAAACTGGGAAAGTATTGGTGTGTGGAGAGTGGCAGGGAGATGTTCTGCTTCATCTGCTTTGGCCTTGAAACTCTTAATGCTCTGCCAGCTTGATTGGTGCTGCACAGGGGCTTGGGCTGGGGAAAAGGAGGAAAAATCTTATTTCCTTTTGGTGCAGTCCTTTGGCCAGAAAACTACCCTGGAGGTGCAAAGAATTTTACCATTCTGGCTCCAAAACACTAATTTCCATCAGCTGTTAGTCAAAGTTAGTTTTATTAAAAACCCGTGGGAAATTCATTCATAAAACCCTAAAATTCTTTCAAGAGTTTTTTTCCTTCCATAAAGGGATTACACAAATAATTCTGTGTTCCCTTATGGAGCACAGGTTTGTCCAGGTGTTTGGCAAGATCCCTGTAAGGTGGTGACCATTTGATTGCATGTAAAGATGTTCAGTGCCCAGACTGAAGACTGAGAATGGCCAGAAGTGAAATCCTAGTGAGTCAGCGGCAGATCCTTTGCTGAAGGTGACTCTGCTGCCTGCTGAAATGTTCAGCTAACTGCTGTCCTTAACTCTCCCTCTGTGAGGTGTGACTGTGAGTCAGCTGGATGAAGAGACCTACTCTGTGTTTGCCCCCACACCGAGCGCGATGCACGAGGCGAGAGAGTTCATCGGGGAGATCTGCAAGGATGATGTGAGGGCAGACTTCTCTTGGCAGCTTTTGCACTTTGCTGCTGGGGAATTGCTGTCTCAATGTTTTCTTTGTTTGGTTTTTTCCCCCTCTACAGCAAGAAGTTAATTTGGAATTTGGTGCCATCTATACAGCCACGATAACTGAAATAAGGTATAAAAACTGCCCTGGAGTAGAAGTAGAAATTGTTTTTTTACGTAGCTGATACCTAAATATGATGTGGAGTAATTGATTTTTAAGGCTGCCAGACTTATGCAGGAGCCAGTGTCACCAGCATGATTTCTGGTGTCTTCTCTGTTGAAAATACTGTTTCCTAATCAGGCTGTTTATTCCTGCTGCTGGTTTAGTTTCTGGAATGTTTCCATCAATTATAAACCCTCATGCCTTTTCTCAGTTTTGTACCTGAAAGAGATGGTAGGAATTTGCCTCTCACTTTCCAATCCAGTATTTGCCTTGTAAAGTGGTACCTATTACTGCAATATTCTGCCCTGAAATAAGACATTCCATCCACTTCTAATATAAGGAGAAGCGAGTGGACGTGTCGTGGTTGATACAAGGTTTTTAAAAAGGGGAGAGGAACATTTGGTGTGTTGGAAGTTCACCAAGGCTTGCTTTGGGCACAGTATGCAGAGTGAAATGCAGAGTTTTCTCAATGCCTTTTGCAAGACCTGTGTGTTTTGTGCTGCAGAGATTCTGGAGTGATGGTAAAGCTGTATCCAAACATGACACCAGTGTTGCTTCATAACTCCCAGCTCGACCAAAGGAAGGTAATAAATGCTTCCATTGTGTTTACCTGGTTCTCAGGGCTCTAACACACTTGGTGTTCTGCAGTCCATTTCCATGGTAAAAGCTGGGAGATTGGCACCACCCTTTTGTTTAACTGCCTGCCTTGTACCTGGAGCTGCAAAACATCAGCTGCATGGCTGGCACTGTGCTTTTGGTGGGGCTTTTTGTGCACATCACCACGTTCTCTGGCTCTGCAGTACACTTCTCCGTGTCGCATTTAGAAACCTGTTGTCCCTGAGCATGAAGAGCCCCTGAAGAAGGAGCTATTATAACTGACCTCACAAAATCAATTGCTGATAATTTTTTTCTGAAAAACACTTCCAGATTAAACACCCTAGTGCCCTGGGATTAGAAGTTGGACAAGAAATTCAGGTAATTTTTTTTTCCACTTTAAAATACTGATAAACTGCTGTTCATATTTTAGAATTTGAGTGGGGTTTTTTTCTATTTGGTGTTGAATGAAAGAAAGACTTTGCCATGTTGGGTTCCCCTTCTGTACTGGTTAAAGGCCTAATTTGTGTTGTGTCATCCTGTTGCTATCTAGGCACTGTCTGCTTATTTGGCAGAGCAATTTAGGCCCAACAGTGCCTGTCGATGGCTTTTTTAGCGTCAAATTAATGTAAAAGAAAACCCAGCCCCCATTTTTAAGACAGATGCCATTTGCAGCCCTTCGGAGAGCGTGGTTTGTTTCCCCAGGTGAAATACTTCGGGCGTGACCCCACTGACGGCAGGATGAGGCTGTCCCGCAAGATCCTGCAGGCCCCAGCCACGGGCACGCTGAAGACCCTGCCTGACAGAGACAGCATTGTGCTGGGAGGTGCTGCTCCACACACATCCACCTCCTCCCACTGACAGGTGGGCCTGGGCACAGGCTGGGGTTTATCTGCTGCTCAGTGCTCTGCAGGTGCTGCTTGGCATTTATACCGAAGCGTGTTGTAGGTTGGTCCTCCTGCCTAGACAGTTCCAGGCATCCTAGACCGCCTGTTTGCTCCTAAACAAACTTGTGCAGCTACGACATCCTTGTTCTCTACCTTGACAGCATTCTCTTTAAAGGAAAAAAATAAAGCAGAGTGGAGGAAGAAAAGAAAAATAAGCTGATTTCTTACTAAGTCAATTAGTGGAGTCAATCTCAGTCGATTAATGAAAGGCCCAAAGCTCTCCCTGAGTCTTCCAGCGTGTTTGACTGTTAATAGACTTAAGCCTCAGCTTTCCCTGTAACCTGTGTGGGTTTTTTTGTCCTTAGAAAGCCACTAGAACAGGAAGGTGCCTGATCTTGGAATCAGAAGCAATGGCACAGTGCACCAGTGATAACTTGGGGAAATGTTCTAGGAATGATGCACAACAGCAGAAAAAATTAAAATGCGCTGAATAAATTTTGCTTTTAAGATAAGATTTTGTATCTCATACCTTA
Source organism: Dendrocincla fuliginosa (assembly GCA_035047845.1). Taxonomy (NCBI): domain Eukaryota; kingdom Metazoa; phylum Chordata; class Aves; order Passeriformes; family Dendrocolaptidae; genus Dendrocincla; species Dendrocincla fuliginosa. Next base: position 3,896,164 of record JAWWMO010000121.1, read on the forward strand.
ATATCAGTTGGTTACAGAGTATTTTCTCTTTTTCAGGAAAAAAAGGTGTGGTATCTCATGGAAATACAAGTGACCTTTGCTGGAATCTGTAGATGCCCTGGCAAGAGTCTGCAGGTGGATGGTAGTGAACCATATTTTTAAAATAGACACTATACTTAAAGGTGATGTAGAACTTCAGAGTCTTCAAAGGGATTAAAAACTTTTCAAATAAAACCAGAAATGCAATGCTCCTCTCTCATGTAGCAAGGGTGAGATGAGAATGTAAGAACCTGGAATCTGGTAGACATTTCAGAGCTTGAGTCTCTTGCTATCTGCTCAAAGCGGTCAATGTGAGAGGCAAGATGGCTTTTCAGTGCACAGGGTTGAAATGCTGAGCAAAACGTAAAGACTTGGAAGTATCACCTTTAACATGACTGATGCTGTTTTAGATAAATACATCTGTGACTGTCACAAGGTTCAGACTTGCTAAAATGCCTGAGTAGAAGAGGGGTAAACCGACCTGGCTGAAACATCACGGTTATTATCTGGGTTTGTTAGCAGTGACTTGTAAAATACATAATTAAAACATTAAAATACTTATTTTGGAATAAGCAATGGCTGTGATAAATCTTCCCCCTAAAACACTCTCATTGAGTGTCAGAACCCCTCTATTAATTATGTTCCATCAGGGAGTTCACTGATCTCTTTTGGGCTCCAGAACCTTTGCCAGGGGCTCACGAGAACAACTCATTTTTCTACAGTGAGGTACAGACTTTGATAGAGGGTCCTCATGATATTCACCAATCTGCATACAGAGCTAGTAAGAGAATCAGCTTCCCACCTGATGGCAAGTGGGCTCTGAACCTCCTGAAAGAAAAAACAAAGCACTGGGGCGAGGAGAAATGTGAATGTACAGTAAAAATTACTCTTTTTTTAATTATTATTTTAACTTAAAATATTAAAGAAGAAAGAAATGACTGGTATGCTTCTCTGTAGTTGTCTGTCTTTCATCATGTAAGACTGAAAAATTGATTGAAAGATTGGAAGAGTATTTCCTTAGCAATCTTCTCTTTTTTGAGGAGTGTTTTGTTATTTCTTGGTAAGTATTCCAATGTCATCTCTTGCTGTGGCAGTTGACTGGTATGTTGTTTGTTCCATGTTCTGAGTAGTGTTAATAAAATGATGTAGGTCACTGTTGAAGTCTGAGCAGAAGCCCAGCTGTTTCCATTTCTGATAACTGCTCAGCAACTGATGCCCCAGTCTCAGGGGTTTCCCAAGGTTTGTTGTAGGATCATTTCTGTAAGGCTGCTTTTGGTGCTGCTCCCAGTGAAGGAGCTGCTGGAGATTGTCTATTTGTTGGATGACAGAGGAGGGAAAAGGCTTTCATGTTGCTGTGGCAGAACCTGTACAGTCAGCCTGCCTTTCTGCACCTGTAACAGCCTTCGGGCCCTGTGGGAAGGGGTGGGGAAGAAATGCACTTGGGAAGATCTGGGAGGAGCAGAGAGCAGCTGCTCCTACCTGGGCAGAGGAGCTCCCTGGGAGCCAAGGACTGAGTAAGCGTGTGCTGCTGCGACCCTGGCTGCAGGGAAGGCAAGGCAAGGCTGGAGTCACACAGCCCCAGTTCTCCCCAGAGCCGTCACAAGCGCAGGCTGGACCGTGGCAGGAGGCACTTGGCTCTCAGGTGGCATCAGCATGATCAGAAAGCAGGTGGGTTAATGGTGCCTGACAGGGCCAGCTCAGTCCTACTGCAGTAGCTGGTTTTTCGGGTTTGAATCGGTGATTTATTTATTTATTTATTCTCTACTGCTCTAGATAATTAAGCCTCTGTAATGACCCATCTTAAATGGAGCCTTGGAAAGGTGAAGCTGGGCAGTTGCGGCGTTACAGCAGGTCAGGAGGGCCACAAGTGCCTTTGATTGACAAGGAACATTTTCACACAGGCACAAAGAGCTGGGGCATCTTTAAAAGCCAGAAATAAACATTACAAGTACTGTCATAAAAGCCCAAGAGCTGACCTAATGGTACTTCTGGGATTACGGGCCAGAGGGAATGATACGGCGTCTTAATATCACTCCCAGAAATTTTAAGTGATTTAGGAATGAGTTGTCTGTCTTCTGAAAACAAAACCAAATAGCCCTCCCTGCTGCTTGTGTCATGGCACTTGCCGAGCTGCTCTGTGTGCAGCCCTGCCCAACAAAAAAATCTTGGATGAAGGACAGAACTCTGAGCATTGATGCCTCACCATCGATGGTGGGGATGGGGAGGGATGAGCTGCTGGCTGGTGCAGCACAACAGTGGGACATGCTGCCTTGCTTTCTGTGCATCTTCGAGTGCAGAGATTCAGATGTACGGTGTTCCTGGTCTCACCCTGCTCTTAAATCAGATACAGGAGAGCTGTTGGGACATGTATGGCGTGTCTTCTCCAGGCACAGCTCCCAGAATTGCCTTGCTAGTTGTGGGTGGAGATGGCAGGGCCATGCTGGGTTCATAACCCCTGGTGCTGCTTTGTGCAAGGAGAAGCCCCACATCTGAGTGAACGCAATCTGTGTGTGCTCTGATATTTTTCCACAGAGGTCATTGATTTTGTGTTTGGAGACATCATGGATTTATTTCACGGCTTAACAGGAGAAATAGTTTTTCATGCCAATTCTGGCTCATGTATCTTCTGTAGCTGTTCACCACAATAAGAATTTGCTCTAGAAATTTGCTGTGGTTTCTTCTTGTTTTATGTATCTGGAGAAGTACTGCATTTATTCATGAGTAGAAGCCATGCTTTATTTTTGTGCATTTGGCTTGAAGAGCTACAAAGCACACATAGAGGTTGTGCAAGAGGAGAGAGAGTTCATGAGTGGCAGGTGTCCTGAGAGAAGTGTGTTGTGGCCATTGGGCTTTTAGTTTGTGTTTAGTTTTAGTTTGGTTTCTATTTATTGGGCTTTTACTAAGGGAGAAATATGCCCAGTGTGTAAAACCTTGACAAGATCAGTCTGTGTAATGTGGGAAAAGCCACTGGCACACAGAGGGGAAGGCTTATGTGGAACCCTCCTTGGAAACTTTAGTGTGACTCAAATCATTGTTGGTGAAATTACTAGTGTAAAGTGGTCTTTTGTGTAGTTATGGACATTATGATGCACATATCCTAAAGTATGTTCATATACAGCTCAAGGTGAGTGTAATGGTATTTCTGAGGTGTGTCTTACCACCCTCTGCAAAGAAAATTCATCTCAGAGGCCTGTTCCAAGGAACATCAAAAGCTGAGACTTAAACATTACATAGATACACCTTTTCTAAATCTGCCTGGAGAGTGTGTTTCTAACCTATGGGGAAGTTTTACATGGTTACCTGGAGTGGCTACTCTGTTGTGAGTCCCTGCTGTTTCACACAGCTGGACTTCTTGCCTGGTTTTGTGTCCTTTTTCCCTGTTCCCACACGAACACTGTCATACATTTATTTAGTAGAAGAGAGCACGGGCTTAAACTGTGCCAGGAGAGGTTTAGGTTGGCTATTAGGAGGAAATTTTTAAGAGTGATCAGGTATTGGAATGGCCTGCCTGGAGAGCTGGTGGGTTCACCGTCCCGGGAGGTTTTTAAGGTAAGACTGGCTGTGGCATCAGTGCCATGAGCTGGTAATCACAGCAGTGTTGGATCAGGGGTTGGGCTTGATGGTCTCAGAGTCTCTTCCAACCCGGCTGATTCTATGATTTTTACTAGTAGTACAGAGGAACCGCATGGCTGTTTGTTGTGGAAATCTGAGTTTTAGAGACTGCAGGGTGTAGCGAGTGGTCTGTGCTGCAGTATGAGTGAGGGCCAGCTCGGCACAGCTCTCACCGCCTCCACACCTGTGTGCCAGCGCGGTTCCTGCTGCCAGGAGGTGCCCAGAACAACCTTTCTGCTGGTGTGGGACACAAGGGGCGGCTTTTTGCCCCTCACAAACAGCGCTCTGTGTTTGTGCGCCGTTTAAACTCACCGTGGCCGGCCCGCGGAGCTCGCCCGTCATTTTGTGTCGCGGCGGCGCGGTGGCACTTTCCACGGCACGACCGGGCGAGGCGTGCGCTTCCTCAGCTTTTCGTCGAGCTTTAAAAATAAACAATATCTACTTTAAACCGCTTTGAGGGGGGACACGCGGAGCACCCCCCGCTGTGGGAGCCGCGCACGCCGCAGCACCCTCATGAGGGCCGCCGCCATTTTGTGGGCGTCGGGGCCGTGATGGGGCGGGCGCGGCCCCGCCTCGTCCCTCCCCTGGCGGCCGCGCTGTCCCCTCCCCGGCCCCGCTGTCCCCTCCCGTCCCTGCCCGCCGTGCTCTCGGCGGCGCGCTGGCCGCGGGCGGCCGCCGTAGACCCTGCGAGGGGAGCCCGTGCGCGGGCGGGGAAGGAAGAGAAAGGCGGCCCCGGCCGCGGTGCAAGATGGCGGCGGTGGCGGCGCTGCTGCCGCGGTGGTAGCGGCCCAGGCGGAGCGGCCGCAGCAGCGAGGCCCGCGCGGGCGGGCCGGGCAGGGCAGGGCAGCGCAGCCATGGACGGCGGCGAGCTGCGCGCCCCGCGCCGCCCCTGAGCCGCGGGTCCGTGAGCCGGCGGGCCCCTCAGCCGGCTGGGCCCCTGAGCCGGC